>JAHWXV010766297.1:0-12126 GCA_024586415.1 Phrixothrix hirtus | reverse complement strand
TAATTTTATGCTTTTGTTGTATTAATTAATAAAGAATATTTAACTTAGGTTCAAATTTATTAATTAATGACCAAATTCTATATCAATATATATATATATAAGGACCCTTTGACAAAAGCTATCATTGAACTTGACCCAATCCCGATAACAAATTATTATTAGCTTTAGTAATATACGTCAACAATATCTTCAGACTTTCGACGAAATTAAAATTGTGTTAAGTTATAGTTAAAAAGTCAATAACTGGTTTCCATATTTTAATTACTCACTTAAAGATATATGATGTAAACGAACCGTGGGCTACACTACAACCATTACCCTTCATTTTTTCATATAATTGTTAATTATATTATAAAATGCATGACTGGTTGTAATTAACTATAATATTAAAAACCCTTAATCTTAAAGATAATTTGATTATTTACATGAAAATGTGACAAATATAAGTTAAAAAATTTAATTTTGGAGTTCACTACTGCAAGCAGAATTCTAACCAGCTTATGCATTCGATATTCCTCGTGCAATGTAAAACCAGTTGCTAAAACCAATCGGGTCGCTTTCGAATCTGATTATCTTTGGAATCCTGATCATATATCAAGCAGGATAATGTGGTAGGCTTTATTGTAATCTCAGCATTGATGCTCCTCTCAACTCCCAGAATATATTTACCCTATTTCGATGCCTTGATTAATGCATTTACTATAATAACGGGGTTATATTTATGTTACAATGTATGCGATATGTATATTTGTTGAAATTAAATATTTCCATTTTTTGCGCAATAAAATTAACAGGTTTAATGCTTATAAGAGTATACTAGGCAAATAATTTGAAGTTGCTATAAATTTGTAATAAACATGAAATTATTAAAAGTCTGAGCATCATCTAAGTTAAAAACGACAAAATTTCTGCATTTTCTAATAAAAAATGTAATTTCGTTTCGCAAGTTATTGACATAAGAACGACGTCGGGGCCTTTGAGGCTTCATTTACATGAACTAAATTGAAGTAATGTTCTTTATACTACCAACATCTTTGGGGTGAATAATTAAAATTCTAAATAAAGTAAATGTCACAATTTTGATTTTAATTAAGACGTTTATAAATGATTTTTAACCCAATATCTAAAATTTTGTCGCAAAATTTGAATAGCCGGAAAATATTTAAATGCATCAGCATAATACTTTGTTAATAAATCGTTAATTTACGTAAGTATATTTAATAATAAAGGAATTGGATTAATAAACGGCATTTATAGGATATATATTTAATAATTTTCCAATATAATTAATTTTAGCAAAACACAACACTTTCCCTGTTTCAGTAAAGAGAAGCCAACAAAATTTGCTAGCATTAAATCCGTTCAAGCAGAAAATTAGCACGTACGTGGATTGTCAGCACAACGGAAACTAACGCTTTATCGGCTTTGAGCACCCAAGAACGTGCAAAATTATTGTGTTAAGTTCTTTGTATACATAAGGAAAAACCTTTGTTGTACGTTATGTAATTACCAAACTTATACTTAAAGTAATAAATTTATTACCCCAACTGAAATGCAGCTACGCACAAATAACTTTTTATCGAGTTTGACTTGTTTGCCGATTTCAGACGAAACTGCGAATATTTCTGAGCGGATAAAACGCTCACATCACTCTAATACAGAAAACAGTAACAACAGTTACAAATTTTAAAATAATTTCAAATTTTGAGAAACTATCTAACTAGGCGTTGTTGGAGTTTTAATTAAGATACTAAAATCAAAACTTTAAATGTAGGTTCCATTTTATAAACCAAGTCTGGGGATGTAGAGTTAACACTTAATACTTGAGATATACATATAATTTTGATAACAACGCACATTTATAACAATACTATACGTATTTAGTTAATTGAGGCGTTCCATTATTAGCCCTAATTTAACGAAACTTGTCGTTATTTTAATTTTGAATTCGTTGCAAGCCGCGAATACTAATCCCAGTGGGGGTAAGTAACATGCAGCTACTCTTACAAAAAAAATCTTTAAAATGGTGTAGGTATTTACTAGGCAGTAAATAATACTTATTTCTTATTTATTGAACTAATTTTGATCTTGATTTGTAACTAATATTTGAATTTATTATGAGGTAGTATTCACGAATTGAGTTAAAAGGTAGTTAATACATGTGGATATTTATTACAAATCTATAATGCTCAAATGCAAAATCGTGTTACAAATATGCTCCTATCTTTTTGGTAAAATAAAAGAACACTTAATTCATAAAATATCATATTTATTGGATTTTTATATTGTATATTTACAATTCTACCTTTAGCCAATGTCTAGTGTAAAACCACCTATGATTAGCACCTTAACGAAACTTTCAACTTTGAAGGCGAATATTAAATCATTTTTGTTTGTGTCAAAATTATTTATGCTCAGCGGATTTTCTGTTTATTTCTTAATTCAATGGATTTGTTATTGTCATTAAATGATATAATCAATTAAAACCATAATTAATATAAATAGTGCAATTTCACCAGTCATTGGCATTATCTCCGATGATTGACATAAGGATTTTGCTTAGTGACTGGCATGTTGGTCTAATTATTGGCATAATGTTGCGCTAACCATTGGCATTTCACTGCAGAGATTAACAATAACAATGAATAACACACTCTTAATTGCAAATAGATGGCTAGGTATCATCAAGCAAGCTTTAAGAATATAACAATTAGTAACGAAAAGTTGAAATCTAATATGCCAATCAAAATTACAGTTTATAGTATTTCTCAGTTAATAAAACTAGAAAACGTCTAATTAAACAAGTCACTAGGTTTTTTTAAGACAAGTGGGTACAAATATTTGTCTTTAAATAATTCATGTTTCTTTATGCAGGTCTCCTGGTATGTTCCAACAAAATTCTGGCGTTTAATACCAATGTTTGTATTATATATTTTAATTACACAAATGTAACATAAACCACTTGTTTTGGTAACTTCTAATTGCAAGGCGGCTTCCACTACTTTTCGCTATAATATCCATGATCCGTAAACCGATGTTATCATTTTGGTTGAATAAAGTTCTTACATGAGAAGCAGTTTTTGTAATGCCTTTTATTTTGATCAGTGACACTTTTAAACTTTGTTTTATTTATTTTTTCAAGTTTTCGTAGAGTTTCCTTTTTATCCTCTTTTGCCTTTGTAGCATGTTTTATTTTATCAATTTCTCACTTTTCTCAACTTCGTGCTCTAAATTTTCTTTTTGTTCGCATATTCTTTTAAATTCCGAACCACTAACAATATATGCCATTCTCTGGGAATTTGGTTTGCCCTTTCTTTCTGGCGTTTTCGGCCATTGTAGGTACTCCGAAATTTTACATGCCCTAGCAAGCTTTATTACTGTCTCAGTTTCTGACCAAACATGTTTGTTAGATTCTGGAGCCCTAATATCAAGGATGATACTGCTGGGGTCTATGTTTAATGTTTGTTCTTCCTGTACCGTTAAAAGCCCATTCTTGTTATTTGCAAAAGGACCATGTGCATTATCTCCTGATGGAACTATAAGAATTAGCATATCAAGTAACTCATCTTCAGTAAACGTTGCGTTTATATCAATTTGAGGAAACTGAAAAGCATGTAATACGTGTTGTTGGAAATTTCTAACTTGCTCATAATTTTCTTCGGCACCACCAGTTTGAGTTTTACGTTCATTATTATGTGTGAATAGGCTATATTGAGCGGATGACTTAAATATTTTAAAAATCCTATAAAGCATATTTAAATATTCATTACTTGTACTTACTTCAGGCACTAAGCTTTCAAATTTTTCCATGTTTTCCATACCAACTATACTGGAAAAGCTAGTATAGCCCATTGTGGGTTCATCTTTGCAAAGTTATACATTCTTACTACTGTAAAATCGATTATATTTGGATTGCAAGGATTCAGCCCAGTAACTTTAAAACCATTTGATATTGTATAAGACTTTACACAATCCACCACCTATTTTAATATTGGTACAAATTTTGTTTAGTAAGCTCAGAAAATGGATTATCTCTTCTCCAAACTAAAACACTTGTTTTCCAAAAATGCTTAAGCGGTTTAAAACAGGTTACATCGGCTGGTTGGAGAATTCTTGTTATTTAGGGCTATAAAGCTATTAAAATTATTTGAAGTTTACTACATAACTTGCTTATTTTAAAAGTAAGAGTATAATTGGAAAAGTAACGCCTTTTTTTTAAATGGTTATATAATATATTGGTCACATATTCATAAACAGCTCACCTCACATCCAACCATTATCTAATGTTTCTTAAAAAGGCAGTTAAAATAAATAGTCAATTGTCTATGTAATTTTTTGTTACCGATACCCCATTTTTCGGGAACTCCTAATCCTATTTCTGCAGGAAGGGGCTTGTACGGATAAACAATTAATGGTGAAGTTGTTTTTCTATTTGCTGATAAAGAGAAAATAACCGTGGGATTTTGTTTTGCAACCCCACGATCAATTTCGTAAACATTTTTAACACCTTTACTAGCAATTACTTTGTCTAATGAACGGCATAATTGAAATCAAGTTTGGTCCCCATTAATTACCCTACTAGGATCACCAAGAATATCAAAAGAAATCCTTTTCTTTCAAGTAGTTTTCAAAATTTGTGGACCAGGACCGGATATCGGTCTCACTTACATTTGAACTAGACTTTGTTATTGATTCTGGCAGCCGTAACGCCAATTGTGGATCCCAAGATAAAAAATTTGGATACCATTGTTCACCAGAAACGTTATTTACAAATGGATGCTTTCTGGTGTTTTCTTCTAGAAAACTTTGTACAGTTATTAGTAAATCACTTTCTAGCTGCCGAAAAACTTTCTTGGCATATTCTACCAACTACTCTTCTAGTAGTTGTTCTTCATTTTCACTAAGATATTGATTTGGTCCCAACTTTATTTTTTTAAACTTTTAACTTAAACGAAATTGTAGAGTACCTCTAGGTATATTATATTTTTCTGAAGTTTTTTTAATTGCAGCATCTTTCTGGACTTCATCCAAAGTCGCTTGCAGTTCATCTTCAGTATATTGTTTACTATAGGTTTTATCGATCTTCACTTTAGGCATCTAAAGGAAAATGTATTTTATGTTAAAAAAATTATATAAGATAAATAATATTTATAAAATCGACAAAGCTATATATGTACTTTATACTCTATTTTTGAAAATTAGAGAGAGAAAAATATTTGATCGGTAGGATATGAAGTTACAGTAATGATCAATAACTGGAGCAATACAATCTTATACTGATCCCGTGATTGGCACTAGTACCAATAACCACAAATAGAAACATATTTGATCTAGTTGTTAGCATCCAAATATATTATAAAAAACCGAAACCTAATGTAATATTTTATATAAATACGTTTAGAGTTTACCTTGTTCTGATATCTAACACAATTTTCAATAGTTAGTGGTAGTAATAAAGAAATGGTAATAGTTTATTCAACAGTCTATCCTTAAGATAATCACAATATTTCACACCTCGTTGTAGTTCGATTAAATAAACGTTTAATGTAAAGAACCAAATCACATGACATCGTTTACTGCCACCTGTGATGTAAAATCGCAGTTGCTAAATGCTAATAAAGTTGACAGTATCACTATATATAAATTTAAAATCTTACAATTTAGGTAAATAAGCAGAAATTCTAATCATATGTTCAGTGCCAACAATTGGTGTTCTTACCCTAATTGGTCGTCTCCAATATTATGTGACAAATTGGCATTTTTGCATCTTTCGCACGTAATTTTCGTGATCCTATGTACTTGGCGAACAAAGTTATCACAAATGTCACATAATGTTAAGGTAAATTGTTTTTGTCTCCAATATATATCGTAGTATAGCTTGTTCGCTTCCTACTTCGCTTCTCGTCTTTCTCTTCAACCTGTGATTCTATATAACGTTTCGTAGGAATTTGAATATCTGTTGGTAGAGTTGAAATTCGAAACCTCTATTCTAAATGCCACGTCATTAGTTGAAGTGTTAAATCTTTTAGGAAAGATGACTTCTTAGGTTTTAAGTTTTCCAGGCTGCTAGCATACAAAACGTGAGTATTTATGTCAGCGATATTTAATATAGCATAAATTTAGCCAAACGACATCTTCTGGTGGAACGTGAAAGAACGTATCCATTACATAACGCCACCTTTGGTAATATTACAAACCACAATTGTTTGTGGCCTAACAATTTTTTGATCGTAACACTACTGCTTTCGAACTTTTTGTGCATAAGAAACCAACGCTACATATTTCTGAAAACAATGACAAGTACGATATTTATTTGGAAAAACCCCGATAGTATTTCGCTTTTATTTTTACGCAGAAACCCAACTATACATATCTTCTAATAGCAAATATGCTAAAGGATAAGTAGGATATTAGTTATCGGTCACCAGATTGTGGTCAGTACCCTTGACGTACACAGTAAGTCTCTATACTATGACTGATTGGACGTTCGATAACGAATAGGGTTCTTCACGTTGTTTACCACTTATAAACTTATATTACTTCTATAGTATGCCTTGGCATCGCACAGCGCCAAAATCTTAGGACAATATACCACAGACCTGTTAGGTACGTAATGGATAGAGCTGCACCTATCTGCCTAATTTGGTAATAAATTCACAAGTTACATGTCCCTTGCTAGGAACAGTTCCGACTCAGTTCTACGCTAAATTTAAATTCAATACATTTTTTAGGATGCATGTTTTTATTCAGACTACTAGTATTTTTTTATAATTAATTTACAGAACTATGGTAGTAATGACGAGGCTAACATTTCTTTGTGGTAAAATAATCCAGCCCACATTATATAAGATTATTTTTAGTTATGTGCTTGTAGGTAGATAAAAATAAGTGAATCAAATTTATCTGTTTTAGCAATATCTCAACGTCATCTAAAGCCTCTGACAGTAAAACAAATGCTTTTATTGTTAGTTATCGATAATTTGTCAGATATTGCAGACCTTTCTGATGACAACCGAAAATTGAATGACGGATTGGATATAGAACAAGGAGCTATTGAAATTGATCAATACGTGGATGAAGATGACTAGAATGTAGAAAATAATATAGTTGTAGAAGATAATTTTGCTGTAGAAGACAACATAGCAGTAGACGGATAAATTGATACGACTGAAATTATTTACATTGAAGAATCTTTGCCTGACATCAAAAAAGAAATTCACGGGTTTTATGAAAAATATAAACTAACAGATAAAAAATGTATTTAGTGGCGAAATAATGTAGAGTATGAAACAAGACCTTTAAGTAAATGGCAGTCTTTGAGTTCTTCACCCAAGCTAGTCTTGCCTTCGTCGGAAAATATTTTCAATTGTATATTCCCAATGAAATTTTTGAAAAAATGAAAGATATGACCAATGTATTTGCCGTTCAGAAGAATATTCCCAGATTTACTCAAACAACAACAAAAGAAATAAAAATGATTATAGGCATTCACATTATAACGTGAAACTTGAAATTTCCACGATCTGAGCAGTATTGGAGCCCACATTGTGGAATATTAATATTAAAAAAGAATATGACTCTGAAGAGGTTTTATAAGATCCGACAAGCCCTACACTTAATGGATATTACTGCCATAGAAGCTACAAATTCAGACAGATTGTGAAAGGTTCGTTGTTTGTATGACTCCCTTAGGAAAAGATGCATGGAACTTCCAATTGAAAAAATGCTATGTATCGACAAACAAATTGTTTCATCCAAAGAACATCTCAATATCAAATAATATATAAAAAATAAGCCGAAAACATGGGATATAGAAATTTATGTTTCAGCTAGAAAATCTGGACTCATATATGACTTCAGTATTTATCAAGGGTCGACAAGTAAAAGTAATCCCATTTATTCGCACCTTGGACATGCAGCTGGTGTAGTAATGCATCTTTGTCAAAGAATAGAAAACCATATCATATTTTATTTTTTAATAATTTTTTCAGCACTTACCAACTTTTTCAGTATCTTAATGCCAAATCCATTTATGCTGCAGCTACAATTAGACTTGATCGCTTTGCTAAACTTACGTTATTAGCTAACAAGGAATTAAAGAAAAAAGGAATAGGATCGATTTCAGTTTGCATTAGTATAGATGGAATTATAACAAAATGGTGCGATAATAAAAGTATAATCATGGAATCTAATTTTATTGGAATTGACAAAAGTGATTTATGCAAAAGGTGGGGTAAGAAGAAAAAGGTGTATTTAAATGTTAGAAGACCAGAAGCTGTAAAATATTATAATGAAAGTATGGGAGGAGTTGATAAACAGGACTGTCTATTAAGTTTATATAGATTGATTATGCATGCCATAGACTTAGCATTGATTAATTCATGGTTAGAGTGCAAAACAAACGCCGCTCAATTAGGGATCCCAAAAAAGAAATCAATGGATATTATGACATTTTGCAAAGTTGTGGGAGAATTCCTTATTCTGCCAAGAGATCCTCCAAAGAGGGGCAGACCTGCAAGTACCGAGACTCCAAAACCTTCTAAAAGACATCACACTGACATAAGGCCATTTATAGAAGCTAGATATTATTACTACAACCATTGGCCCTAATTTGATAAAAACAAAAACAATTCTAGGAACTGTTTTGCACGATTTCATTACCGTTAAGAAATGTTTATTTTTGACCTTTTTCTTAAAATTGTGTTGCTAATGAAGGTTGTTAAAAAAACGTTTTATTTTGTTTTGGTCGCTAATGGATTTGTCCCTCCTGAGAGACATGCTAGAAATTCAGGGCGAAGAGAAATTTGACCAAATTCTGTTTTCAACTATATCAGGAGACCTCATTTTATAAAAATTTACACTATAACTTCTTTTTTAATAACTCTATAAGTACGTTACAGAGAAAGGGTTAACAACAATATTCTATCTTATTTGTAATAAATTATGGTAAGATAAAGCCAAGATGCCGAACTGTTGAAGAAGAGATGTAAATATATTAACGATTTGGCAACTAAATATTCAGACATTGGTACTTTAATAGGGTCTAACATCCTCTTTTGCTTTAATTACTGTTATAATTCTAATGGGAATTGTATAAGCAAAAACCTGACAGAATTTAATTGTAAATATCTACATATTTATTGTATTTTTAGTCTCAAACCTACGAGAGTGCGTGGAGAGTTATTGCGTAATTCCTCGTTTATTCCTTGACGAGGTATTTCGATCATATTTAGATCTTGACTATTCTCTAGCCAGTTTAATACAATTATTTCATGATTAGGCTGCCGTTTTTAGCTGATATTGGTAACCTTTTTTCCGGAAGACTTTGATATTTTTGGGCTGTCCTTTATTCAGTGCCAAGTTTGTTCTTGAGTAGACTTTACAGTGCACTTCGCACAGTTTTGAGATTTTACTGCGTTTCCTATAAATTTTCCAAGGCGCACAGCGAACTCGGATCAATAAATGCAGCAGTACATCAGCCTGCCAATGAAAAGAAGGCATATATTTTAAATCGTTCTCCATTGAAAAATTAACGTCTCAAATTAGTTAGACCCCGCAACCCTTTATCATAGAACCCAAAATGTTATACAGCATACCACATGAGGTCGGCACGCCACCACGCTCATTGTTTCTTTTTATGAAGTTTCGTTCAGAGCGATTTTTCTTTAACATACGTGTTTGTAGTTTACCATTATAATTTAGGTAATAATTATAGAAGAATATTTTATATCATTTCAGTCTTAACTTGTGCATTTATTTCCTGTAGCACTCGTGTCATAAATTTCAGCTCGTCTTGGTATCTCAGATTCAGCTTGACCTTTTCTACTTCTTAACCATACGTTGTTGGCCTCAGAAAGTGACAAATTTTGAACGACCCGTACCTTTCCCTTAATATTAATACATGAAACTTTTAATAATGTTTGCGTGCGTTATGTTACGTTGAATTCAAGTTTAAACTAACTTACGCGTTGCTCTTAAAACCCTGTTTCATAATCACCCTGAAGGTTTTCTCATTTTGAAGCTACGTTTACGGCTATAGTTGCGATTGTTAAATATATTTTTAACTATAAAACTGCGGGATTTAAAATTTATTATGAAACGAGCTGTTAATTCCAAATTGCCGAATCATTATGTGTGGAACTGCACCTCGAACCATAAGTTTTATTCTGTAAAACGCAACAGTGACAGCTAGTTATAGAGGAATAATATCAGATAGAAATTTACTAGCCAATTTCGAAAAATAATTTCGAATTTCCTGAACTGCAGAATATTGATTGCTATATGCTATCAAAAGGTGTAACCTGTTTATAGCATTCATTTTTTGTTCTATTAGGTATTGTTGAAATAGATATCACTATGAAGCTAAGGAAAATAAACATAAGTCAAGTTACACAAAGGTATTCCCGTCTGAACATATAGTTGTTAGGGTTGCTACATAGTCCCAATAATTAACTATATTACAACCGTTACAATGCACGGGTCAAGAATAAAGAAAATTGTGTTAATAAATGTAAAACACTTTAATAGGCTTCTGTATGCTTTATTAGCGAACAAGCACTTTCTTTCTTATCTTTTGGGGTCATTTTTCGAACAACTATGTATCATTTCTTTTTCCGTAGCCTGGTAAACAATAAAAAGTTATTGATTTAGCCTGAGCAAACACACACCGCCCTATTCCATGGGATGCGCCGCTCGCTAGATCATCACCATCAACTGCGCTGCAGTAGAGATCATGTGCCACTTAATCTCAGGTTCTTGCGATCTATTCGTCGCTAAGTGGTTCCAAATACATAACCGTAAATACCCCAGGAAATTGCAAAATTATTTGGTCAATGATAATTAAATAACTATACCTTGTACTGCAACCACCTTATTTTACTTGTTTATCGAATAATTATTGGTTTTTGTATAGATAAACGGAGTAGCCTCAGTCATGTTTGCTTATTTTTAAGAAAAGACATTTTATCAATTCAATAGAAAAATATAAAATAATCGAATACAATTCGTAATTGCTTGCCAAGATAATTTTCTGGAGATGCCTGGTATGGTTAGGTGTGACCCCGTGAAATCACCAAAACAATTACGGAATACCCAAAAATAAGTATATAGGCAATCTCTGCTTCTTTTGCCAGAAAATTATCTTTGGCGTGGGATATTAAAGCAGCCTTTCGCACCAGTGAGCTGTGAAAATTACTACCTAATAAAATAAGTATACAGGCTGTTCCTAAAAGCTAAACCTAAATAAGACCAAGAACAAAGCTAAGAAAATATCAGTTTTGACGAGATTGCGAATTATTGAGAGTTCACCTACAGAAAATAACTTTTTACTTACTTGTTTCTTTCCAAAAAATTCCCTAACCTTGGTTGCTAGCCTTCTCTGCCTGAAACATGGATGGCGTACTTTATTTGATTTAAATTGGTCTTTTGTTTAATTTGTGCAGACAATGAAAATGATTTTGGCCAAATCGCTTTATAAAAATGCGCAGTTAGTTCTTGCGGCACGCCCGCTTCACTCGCTTATTTTATTAAAAGAACCAAAAAAAGCAACGCACCTTCTCGCGTTTAGCCACAACATCTACTCATATTGTAATTTTATAAGATTGCGGGTATATTTATCAAAGAGGACCCCAAAATAAAACGCATCTTCTCGTGCGTATTCACACGCCATCTTCTTCCAACCAACTACCTCGGGGTGCCAGAAAAAGCATGGCGTCCCTCCTGCTCCACGACCTCCAAATCTGCCTCCTGATTGGCCATACACGTCTCACGCCATATGAACGGTTTTTTACAAATCACTAAAAACCCTGACACTTTTATAAAATGTAACTACAATATCTTTAATTTAAACCTATTTTCATGAACAGGATGTTACAAGTAACCTTCAAATAAACAAATCATGCAACCGTTGGCTACATGGGCAGCCTTTTAAAACGCCCATCTTTAGTTGGTTAAAATTTAAAAAAATGGGAAAATTCCAAGGCATCACAACTGTTTGAATATATACAAATATCATATATCATACAACATCGTATAACATCAGCCTAACAACTTTAAATCGCCTAACTGAAATCAAAGACTTAGGAATTTTATTTGACCGACAATTGAATTTTAATTCTCATATCAATG
>JAHWXV010766255.1:0-11545 GCA_024586415.1 Phrixothrix hirtus | reverse complement strand
ATTTTATAAACTTGCACAATTAACACACAACTAAGCATTTTAAAGAAGAAAATAAAACTTTTTATTTAAAACCTAGTTAGCGTATACATTTTCGGCCATTTAAATAACATCTGAGAACATTCATTAATGCCACTCTGAAATCGTATGCATCATACCGAAGCTGTTCGTTCAGCTTAGGTCACTGGTTAAAGATGTATAGTTGACCAGCCATTTGTTGTTGAATACATTAGACCAAGTTAAAATGCAAGAGCGGACCGAAAACTTTAATTGCAAATATTTCGAAAACTATGCAATTTGGACACATAGTTTATAAGCGTTTTTTGTCGCGCATATTAAAATGTCCATGCTGTTAAAGTAATATTCCTTATATCGCCGACATCCTGTATGTAAAACTTAAGACAATTTTCTTAAGTTATATATATGCATCATAGTGTCGCTAAAGATATACAAGCTACTAGCTATTTCCTGTTGAACACAGTATACCAAGCTTTTAAGCAATAATTGGCGGAATACTTTAATTGAAAACAATTTAAATACTATGCAATTTAGACACATAGCTTATAAGCGCTTTTATCGCGCATATTAAGATGTATCTGCTGTTAAAGTAATGTCCTTATACCCCCCTGGACACCTTACAAGTACGACACTTTCGTTATTTACGTTAACTTACGATTCTGCAAGATCATAAATGAATTTTGAACAATTATATTTAATGTCTAATGGTATTTAAGAGTTTACCTATTAATATATGAAATCTCATGTAACTAACTATAGTAAACCTTTGAATGACAACTATTTGATTTTGGCATTTTTAAAATACTGTTTTGGCGATTTAATTGCTTAACACCGAAAACACGAATTCTATTGCGGTTACTAACCAACTAAACTTTTTAAGGTTTCTTGATTAAGTAGGACTAAATACGTCTCCGTCTAATTCAATATTAAACACTTTTTTAATTACCTATATCATCAAAATGTCGTTTACATTGTAGAATTAAAATGTACACTTGTACGTGAAAACCATTTTTAAAACTAGCTATATCTAGAGGATATATAGTATTGTAAAAAACAACAAGAAATAATATTCTACTTTATCATCGGTTAGAAAAATACGTTTCGTGAAAATAAAAACAACATTTATTTCCAAATCAGGTATATCAATATTCCCAAATTAAACATACATGAATATTTCAAAATAATATCTTTAATCAAGGTATATCTATTTGTATACTACAATGTACAATTAAGGTTAACGAACTTAGAACAAAACACAAAATAAAAGTTGTTATGAGGGCCAAAAAAACTGGAGTTAAAAGTTTTAAATTTCCAATAAAACTGGATTGTGTGCTTTTTGTACGTATATATGATAAAAAACAACCTGTTTCTATTTATTAAAATTTTTCATATTATTTGGTGCGTTTTAAACTATATTCCCTCTAAAATATGTATTTATTGATAATATCTATAATTCCTTTTCAGAAACGTTGAACAGTTGACTGTTAATTGGTAGCTTACAGTAATTACGAGGTCCAATACATTAGTAAAAAATTAAACTCAGATATTGAAAACTAGAACCGTTAATTTTCCTGAATTTAGGTTAAGTTACACTATCAACCATTGATATTTGTCCAACCTCAGCTGTAGGACCAACACACTGTATTTATTTCATTAAAGCATATTTATTGAAATGTATAGAAGTCAACTTATTTTTAATGCTATTTTATATACACGATATATCTCGAACATAATTGTAACAGATGTTTGACTGTATTTATCAAAATAAAGTCCAATTTCGGAAATTTTTGAAAAGTTGATGTCCTATATATTATAACTATGGTTTTAAATAATGAACGATCCCTGTAATCCAGATATGGCACACGTATAATCGGATTTGAAACTACGTGCTCCCAACGTAAATGTCTGTTGACTTTACAAATTTTTTAAAACTAGGTAATCAATTTTACCTTAATTTTGACCAAATGGTAATGCTTTATTACATTATGTTATATGCGCTGTAATTCGCAAACTACAAAATTCGTGTCTTATTTTAGATTTCTAGGCATTACAATTCACAGTTTACCAGGATTTATAACACATTACATCTTATAGCGTGTAGTCTAGGCAATATGCCAAATATAAAATTTCTAAAATATGTATTATAGTTATTCAGGAAAACAACTGTTTTATCTGCTTATTGTCTTGCAATAAAGAAAATAGGGGAGGAATTTTAACCACTACTTATTAAATAACTTTCAAATAATAAATAAATTTAATTCATAAAATATTCTTAGGGTTTTCATTTACTTTAAAAAACCTACCACATCAATTCATTACAAATTTTTAATATGTACTTATTAACTACTTATTAACACATTGATAAAAAAAACACAAAACCTAAATTTCCCAAAAATTTTTAATTAGCAGTATATATTCGCAGCCTACATATGTTTCAGTTTATTTAATTTTAAACCATCATTGAGGGAACTGTAAGCTATAAGGAGAGAGTAAGTATCTAATTAAGATATAAAATATCTAAAGATAAAACTGATAAAACTTACTTGTATTCTTAATTAGTTTAGGTTATTGTTGATTACATATATATTTAAAAAATCTCTGTTATGATTAAAACAAAAACAAAACAAAAGTCACTATTACAAAATTTCTGCTAAAAAAGGGTTATCGTGAACTTTTGAGCGTGTCTGGAGATAACATTAAAAACAAAAAAATATACATAATGTAAAAACTTCAAAGCGAACGTAAGATTAACAAAAACTATTATAATATACTAGTATTTTATAATAAACCTCTCAAAATTTATAAAACTAAAAGAACGGCATGAAAATGATAATGAAATCTAAATGCGGTGTTATGAAAACTACATGAATAGTAATGATCGCATGATAAATGTGTACACAGCGGCCGGTCCCAAAATAATTAATCATGTAGGTGAAAGTGTCTTTTAGCTATAAGAGGAGGTTAACTAATTACTTCGTTAAGTAAAGGTGTCATTTTTATTGTGATCATGTTGTAGGATTTTTTTTTAATTGGAGAGGATGAAATTGATTTTTTTATTTAGAATTGTAGCATTTCCATTGTTATCAAAGGAAAATTGAGTACGTGCATTATTCTTTTTGATCTGTCTAGCACGCTCTCTTACCCGAGTTAGAATTTTGCGAGAAGTCATTCCTATATACTCATACTTACAGTCTTTACAGTTAAGTTTGTATATATCCGAATGTAAATTATCGTCTTGTTTGTCTTTCTAATTGGAAATGAAGGAGCTTAAACTATGTGGAACCCTGAAAATAATTTTTATATTCAGGTTATCTAACAGTCATTTTTTATAGATTCAGATATGTGTCCAATATAATTAAGAATATAAACTCTTGGATGGGCTTCGGTGGATTTATGTAGAGTTAGATCTTTACTAAATTACTATTGTAGGATGCTTTTCTTATGAGAATATCGACAATTAGTTTTAAATACCCTTTATTTTCTGCTATCTGATAGATTACGTCCCTTTCTTTTTTGAGATTGTTAAAATTGAGGTTATAGTTGCATAATCTGTATGTGTAAGTTCTAAGAGCTACCAAACGGCAATTGTGAGGAGTGTTACTATAATTTGAAATAATGTTGTTTGTATGGGTAGGTTTTCGAATGATCTGAAGATCTCATGAGGAAAGCACACATTTTGTATTACACACGGCAAAGATTTATTAAATTTGTATGTAATACAAATAAGTTTTATTAGATTTATCTTCATGCATTTTAAATCTTAATTAGAAACTTACTAACTCCTTACTCCTTATAGTTGCCCTGATGATGGTTTAAAATCGAATAAATCAAGACACACGCAGGCTGTGCATATATGCTATTAACTAAAAATTTTGGTTTTATGTTTATCTCAATATATTACATATAATTCCCAATTTGAAAAATACGGATTTCACCAGGCAACTAATTATTTTTATAAAACATCGGTAAATTGTTTTTAATGGGATAACACCGATCACACTGAATTAATTTCTGATATACATTCTTTTTTATTTTTTACATTTGCCATTTTCACACATACCGAGTGGCCCACCTCGGACGATCCACTCTTAATATCTTGAAAACGGAATATGTGGTTTTCACCATCTTTTTCAATCGTAAGAGGACCATATTTGATTTAAGTTTTAAATTTCTTTTACTTTGCTTAGCTCATCCTCACCACCATCAATTTCAAAATCTGGCACATCAGATAAAATCTGATAAAAAGCGCTACCTATTTATGTAAAAAGTCGGCAATTGAAGGCGCCGTTTTAAAGTTTTTACCGAGCGATAATAGATATTTTTGATTAAATTGTGACATTTTTAAGAGTCCAAAATACAAAACACGGTTTTATTAATAAAATCATAAAAACATATAAAAAATTTACCCGTTAAAATGTTTACGTTAACTATTATTTCAACGTTGAGAAATTATTATTAAACAAACATACTGCCCCTAGTCGTAAAATTCCCTACTTCCTTTGATAAAACATTGCAATGTTCAGATTAATTTTCAAACATCGAATAATTTATAAACTGAGAACGAAACAAATGTAGAAGTAATTACTGATTGTTATAAGTTTCGCTATAACTGCACATTTATTTTTTATTTGGGTATTAAAATATTAGTAAAATACAATAGCGGTAATTACAATAGATGTACTTAGGAACCTTTTATAATAAAGCAAGAGACACTCGTACTTGTACTACGTATCTAAGACGTTTGTAGTAAACTAAAACTAAAAAGAAGTACACATTAATATATTTCAATTAAAATTAAGTTAACATTACCAATTGCATTCTGGTACAAAAATTACAATAAAATTTATTTGATAATTAAATTCAGGCAAAATTCTCAAAAATTATAATAAAATAAACTATTACTACTTCTGAAATATTAACGGGAATAATCGTAGCGGATGAAATACTGAACACCTACTGAGATATTGACATGTTATTACATACTACAGTTTTTTAGGTTCTTTTTCGTATTAATTGCAAGTTAGGTACAACTTTAACCCAGTTTTTAAAAATATATTTGGTTGAATTTTAGGAGAAGGCTTTTCTGACAGCATTATTAGCAATCAATCATATAGTAATTTCAGTTGAAAATTTACTTCATATACAAATAGAAATGCCAATCAAAAATACACTTCAAATTATTTTATACAAAAAATACACTCGCTCAAACCGCAATTCGTACATTTTATTCTTTTCTTGTAAAGAAGAATACGAGCCAACAGCTTATAACAGCTGAAATGTTTTGAGGAAATATATAATCTATTCAACGATATAGAATATAGTATACAATGAGAATGTATATTTCTGATTAGACTGATAGATTTCTAATTACAGGAAAGGTATATCCGTTTCAAATTTGCTGCTCGTTGAATCTTTGCATCTAGATCATACACTCTCAGTATATTAGTTTTATTAACTAGCAGAGAGTCATGCTATCGCCGCTGGATATTTGTTTACAAAAATTCAATTATATTCTTAAATTTATAAATGTACTGAAGAAAGAAGATAATATTAATGGAAAATAATCTGCTGTACGGTTAAGAAATCTAAATCAAAATCGAACAAACATACAGAGTGACGCAAAACCAGTCTGGAGTTATAACAGTTTTAATAAATATGTGTCTTTCGCCCAATAATTAAAATGTTTGATCAAAATGACCACCGAATATAAGTTGCTTGACTTAGTTTAATCACAAATTACTTTCTGGATTTTTGAGAGTAGGCCTCTAACCTTGACAACGAATAGGAAAGGTAAGGTCAATTGTATATAACGAAAACTGTGTGATAGTATAATGGTACGAAACGCCAATACGCATTTTCTATGAATAAATAAGCAACGAGCATAGAAATTATGGCTTTTCACAGCTACTTAAAAAGACAAAGTGCTAGAACAGATTAGAGTTATAGGGGTTCTATACGCAGATGTCTTTAGGCGGCAATAATGTGTCCAAAATCAAAAGGGTACAATTTATTCGGAATTAAGTTAATTAAAATTTGTTCGAAAAGCACACATTGAGACCAGACCTTGAAGTTACTCGGATTAAGATATAATATTTGTGAGATACACTTTTATTAAGTTACAACACTGAAGTTGAACTGTAAACGCATAATCGACAGATCAGATATTTTCAATTATTTATTAGAGCACCAAGAAGCTGTATCCTCTATCTATGTCTGAATGTTGGAGGTTCTTGAAATAGGAGAAATTTTTGATACCACATTAACGGCTTTCCATTAAAGGTGGTGGTGGTGGTTCTTTTCTTTGCTACACTAGGAAGATGCGAATTAGTTTCGGGACCATCTGAACTATATTTGCAACACCCTCTACGATTATCTTTTTCTTCCCTTTTCTTGGATCAAACCGTCGTTGTTGGCCAGACAATTGACTTGCATGGGCTCTTCATCGGACGATGACTAGTTAACACTAACCGCTTTCATCGTTCTTGTGACTTCTTCTTTGCTCCCATTCGATTATTCTTCGCGAATAATTCTCTAGCGCGGTCTTCCGCTTCGCCTATGCCGACCTTTACAAGGCTTCTCAGATTAGTTGGGAATTTGTTTATATCAGCATTTATTAAGATTGCCTGCTCCGTCATTTCTTCACTATTGCGGTAATCGCCAAA
Source organism: Phrixothrix hirtus (assembly GCA_024586415.1). Classification (NCBI taxonomy): domain Eukaryota; kingdom Metazoa; phylum Arthropoda; class Insecta; order Coleoptera; family Phengodidae; genus Phrixothrix; species Phrixothrix hirtus. The sequence continues at coordinate 4,868 of JAHWXV010766255.1, read as the reverse complement.
AGATTTCAAATTTTGGAGAATAGCTCTTCCCTATTCGTTGCTAAGTACGCGTGTCAATTCGCAATTCATGACTTGGGTACCATCAAACACATAAAAGAGGTTTTACAAACTATCCCGCACGCTAAAGAGACTGATGCTGCAACCAACCCACCACCGCAAGCAGAAGGGGCCCAAATTACAGTATTTAAAGTACTCAGAAACTCGCCAAGGACAGGTTCGCACCCTTTGGCAGTGCAATGCACACTTTTAAACGCATATCACAAATGCTTATCTACCAATATAATAAAATTTATTTAAACCAATTGTATTAAATGAAACAGAGCGATAAATAAAATGTGCTATAGTGCATAAAATATTTTTTGCACTTCCGCGACTAAAACGCCACATTCAGTCACTTGTTTCAATGACCAAGGCGATATATTTAATGTCACATAAATAAAGTAATTTCATGGCAATAACAAAAATTAAACAAATCAAATTACGTATTGCTGAAAGTGTACTTTAGCGTTTCGCAAATAAAATTTAAATAGCATTTGCCGTGAAGTTTACATTGACAAATCTATGTCCAAATCGTGCAATTCTACTTCCTTCGACCCTTTCGATCTCAAATTTTTCAGAAGTGCAAAAAATAATATATCTACGTCAGCACTAAAGTGTTTTTTAATACCTCGGGATTAAAAGTGGCACTTTAGTCCCTTGGTATATTATTATTAAATTTACAACTAAACAAACCTTTTAAATACACTCAAACTAATTAGTTTATAAAAGTCCGAAAGCATAGGAGGAAACTTCTGTTGAATTCAAATAATCATAACCTATAATTTAGACATTGGTTTCAAAAACAGCATTGGTCCTAAAAATGTATTTTGACAAAATTACAAAAAACTTTTTCGTAATATAGCTTTCCTATGCCGGCCCCGATTGGTGTAGTGGTTACCACTCTACATCGAAGGGACGCGGCTTCAAACCCGATTGAGGTCGGTAAATGTTTTAGTGGAGAAAAATTTGAAAAGCATGCATTCTTCTCGGATATGGAAGTAAAATCGTAGGCTCCGTGTCAATGTGATATTTGGCACATTAAAAGTCCATACTGGCGGTGGAACTCCTCCAAATTTGGCAAAATTCTAATAAGCATGGCGAAATAACTGTACTATATAACAGTTGTAGTTCAAAAGAGTCAAGGGAAATTCCGCATCCCAAACCCTCAGCTACAAACAAACAAGCTTTCCTATGACCTAGAATGAATTACAGGTATATCTAATAATTAGGAATAACAAATATTGAAAATTAGGTACAACTATTTTGATTAGTTTTTGCAAAAAATATAACATGACCTGGTAGAAAAGGTTGTTTCTCTAAAAATATTTTATTTGAAGAGAAATATAAGAAGTTTAAAATATTTGTGTATTAATTTTACACCCACTACTGTGCTATTCGTCAATCTTTCGTCTTTAGTTGTCTTCAATCTCCGGATCAATGGTACTTTTACGAAAAATTTTCTTCGTAAAGCTTTTGATTCTCTAATTTCTCTAAACAACCCTAAGATGTTTTGGGTTATGTACTTTCATGGGGATCTTTTATTAAGTCCTTCGTGCGGGCAGTTTAGCTGTAAGCCGACTGCAATCCTAACTCTACTATGAACGATGCTAGATCTCCAATGGCCCTGATAAGCAAGCAGCTGGATGTTGCTTTTCAATACTAGAACGCCTTTTATTTCTACAGCAGGTTTGAGTGTTTCTAATGCCATATAAAAGCGAAGCAGGATATTCGTCACAGAACAGTCTAAAAAAGCATTGAAGCTAGCTCATTTTCTCCTGTTACTTGCTGGATTATGAATATCAAATACATTGTAGTATAACTACCTAGAAAATAAAACATGATTTGATGGTATATGGGGGAAAGTATATGCTTTTGCACAAAAAAAAACGTTAAATACACGACCCCTCCAGTTTCGGCTCTGGTCTTGTAACTTTTTTTAATAATCCTAAGTGATTCAGTTTTCCTTAAATGCAGCTCTTTCTATATTATAATTTAGAACCTTTCCTCGTCTGATACGTCTTTGTCATGCAGTTTATATAAAAAGCTATTATAAGCTGCACATATATCAGAAAGCGGAAATCCGAACTTTATTTTAAATTTGGTTTTAAATATAAACCCATAAGTTTTGTATAGGATATTGAAAAAATATTTTTGCAGAAACATGATTTTCTATAACAGCGCTTGATCTCCTTTTGCTAATTAGCTTCAGTGTTATCAAACCAGTCTGTTGGCTATCCTGGCCATTTTTTTAAACTCATTTCATTAAAATGACGCAACAAGCTGCTTCTCAAAGTGTGAGTAATTTTCTTAAAGCACTTTAAGAGCTTACGTCTACAAAGAGCATTTAAATATAATAACTATCATAAAAATTTAAGGAAAGGAACATACCGGCAGTGATATCTTATTTTATGTGCTCTAACGATCTTTTTCCTGTAATTAATATATGTAATACCTTTCACGTTAGCTTGTTTTATCTCAGCTGATTTTCTCGCCTTTTAGGTTTTCTTATGAGCCAACCCGATCTAGTATTCACAATTGATTAATAAAAAGTACAACATACATAAATAACATACAATTTATGATAGAAGCAGCGTTGACTAAAGACATTTTTCAGAAATGGTTATAATTTAAATCTTCCTATATCCGGATCTATGCTCTTTTTCGATGAATCACCACTTACTACGTGACTACCAATTTTTAGAATCAAGTAATAATCCAAAAATTTGCAATTTTAGACAAATTCTGTTTTTGAATTTAACGTCTCAATAAAATTAGGTATAATAATTATGGGCTAATGGAATACGATAACAAAATCAAGTATATAATAGTATAAATCGAATGCTCTTTTATTTACACGAACATTCATATTAAGCAACCAATAATTTGTATATATTGCTAAACTGCTGTCATTAGTTTAAATTATGGGTAAAATATGACAAAAGGAAGAGAATTTTTTAAATAATAACGGAAATGCATAATAAATGAGAAAAAAAATTGAAATGAAAATGATTTGGCGACACTAGTATAATTGAGCAGGTCAGTTATTAAATCAAGTTGTTTACTAATACTCAGTTATAATGAAGTAATAATATGGGCTGAAACTGCTGTAATAGCAAAAAATTATATAAAACATCGAATCACCCTTAAATTAGGTGGAATTAGTTGAACCACTAAAATCGTTTTAGTATTACAATGTTAAGATAGAAATTAAAACATTAACTAGTTTAATTTAAAATAAATTGTGCAACGTGTTTAAAGTATTTTCTTCATTTAAATACTACAGTCTCGATTTGGATTTACTTCATAGTGATAAGTAGTTTTTATTATGCTAAGTAGTTTAGCTTGTACGAGACTTAAAACAAAAATGAAGAAGTCGAAAATGGATTTTTCTGGAAAAATACGGGGAAGAACATATTTAAAAATAGGTGGCATTCAAAGATGGTTTAGGCGTTTTTTTATCCCAAAATGGAACTAAATGAATCAATGCACTGGTTCGCTATCATAAAATTTTTGGCTTACACACTAATTAAATTAAATTATTAACACCTAGAAAACTTTTTAATTTCTTTCCTTAAACACAAAAATTACAATAAGAAACTCAGTTAAGAATTACTTGTTATGACGATAGTGGTTCAATTAACTTCTCCTCAGAAACGTTACTCAAAACTAGACGAAGACACTTTTGATGTCAATAGATCATTCCACGCTAATGATATGCAATCGACCATAACGAACTTGATTCAAACAGAAAATTTATAAATGAAGCCGTCATTTTAAACTGGGAACAAAGATGTTTATCAGAATAATTTAGTTCCATTCTATTTAAATTATAAGCATTTCTATTATGACAGTATAATAAACTGAAATATATACTTTTATAACATTTAAGAAATAGTATTTTTGATAATTACAAACTAATATAAGTTAGCAATATCTTATTCTTTTTAATGATATAAAATTTATAAAAATATATTTTTTCTACAACATCCTTCTAAAATACTTAAAACGAATTAAAATTCCAAGCGCTGTTTTAGGATATCGAAATCAATTATCTACCTTACAAATTACGTACTAACAAATTATTGCACTAAATGCTATACGATTTCAACTGCATTTAGATAAGCATATTTGTAACGTACTGTGGTAATAATAGTATTTGGAATTATCAACTTTTTATGTTTTAGTACAAAATAATGACTATATAATTTTAAATTTTTTCACGTCATTCCATTAGACAGAAAATGTTTAATATTTGTTTAATAAATAAAAAAAATTACATTATACGTCAAAATTATTTTTTTATTAATATTTTAAAATTGTAGAAAATAACAGATTCATATTAGGGATCGCTTCTCTACAGTTTACTTGATGATTGTAGTAATCCATCAAAATAGATTTTCATTCATTCAGACAAGTTCAGTCTGCAGAACCGAATTAAAGGGGTCTATTACATTTTAATCAATACCTCAATCTTATATGTTTAGTTGTTAAAACTAAAAGTCAAAGTTTTTGTATGTATGAAACTACCGTGTGTCCCAGAAGTTTTGAAATTTGGCTTTGCCGTGAAATGAAGGAACATGCCGTATCTACTCTTAAAATAATAAGTATTGGCGGTTCACATTCAAACCTTGTATTTCAGAAATTAATAAACCAAGTTAGGTCAATCCAGCTTTATTTTGATAATAGTTAAGTTTTCTATAAGCATCCTGAATTTTAAAATTTTCCAAACTTGTATTCGCTGGTAAATGTAAAATATGTTCTAAAAAATGTGTTTTTCATTGATATTTTTAAAAATGTCGAACTTCAAAAATTAATTTAACAAAAACCAT
>JAHWXV010766142.1:0-10747 GCA_024586415.1 Phrixothrix hirtus | reverse complement strand
CCTTTGTTTCGGAAAAATCACGCTTGCCATCATATATATATATATATATATATATATATATATATATATAACTTTTGATAGGCAATAGGGAATTATGTCTTACTTTGGAAGATTACTCCTATTTTAATATCCAAAGATAATTCATAATGCCTTAATAGTGTGCAAATGACAATACGTAAGTAAAGTAAAATGAGTGTAATAGGTAATTAAATATTTAACTTCGTGGGGCCATTTTCATAAGCTCCCTTTATATTTTGCTTAAATTGATCATTCACCAGTTGCCATGGCAACATTGGCAGTAACATTGGGTGTTACAATTTAGTGTTTAACTTAAATCGTAGTTACTAAATGTCAAATAAAATATTCTAGTTTACAAAGACGGGTCTTTGTAATAAGCAGACAACAAATTACGAGGTTGCCCCAACTTCAAAATACGTGCAGTCGGCAACAATGTTATAAAATAACGGACTGTTATTCGCCCAAAATATATCGAATACGAAAGTATATCGAAATAATGCAAAATGAAATTTATTGCTTTAATAAATATTCCTATTATAAATACTGTAACAAAAATTGGAAACAGTAAATGGAAAATTCTAGAATCATCTAAAATGTTTTCTTTATAATAAAATAGGTGATGTAATGGCAATGACTCATTGCGGTAACCGATACCTGTCAATTAATTTGGTCAGCAATGAGTCATAGCGTTACACATTATTACATCATTATTATGAGTAATATTCTCGAATACTCTATTGCTATTGTTCTAGAATTCATCTTTCCTATATAAACAGCAGATTAAATTCTCTTTTTAGTAGTTTTTATTAGAATCTTGCACTGTTCATTACTGATACACATATAAATACATAAATACATAAATAGAAATATAAATGTTTACTGTTAGTGGATTGTGAAATAAATATTTAAATAATTAAGTGTAAATAAATAAATGCAATTTTAGTGAATATAAATAAACATTTTCAAACAATTAACTAGTTTCGTTACAATACTTTTAAATGGACTCGTCCAGATGAACCAATTTGAAATATTAATAAGTGAAATTTAAAAGACTCAAAGGTTTCACAATTTTGTAAACCAACGCCGAACCTGGCATCTTATGAACACAAAAACTTAGAATTTCGAAAAGAACTTAAACAGAATAATTTAACAAAGTAATTGCTGGCCAAATTGAAGAACCAGATCGTAACAGTCAAATTGCAAGCATCATTTAAAAAGAAAAACAATTAAATCCACCGAAAATGGTTTTCAAAAGTCTAGGATGCTGTGAACAAGCCCAAAGCAATAATTAATTATACATCGACAATCTAACTATTTATTATTATTATTATTATTATTATCTTACATACATACATGGTGAATACAGTATAATTATTCTTATTTACAAAATTTTCTAAAATTGAGAACATTCTCATGTTGCACCTATTAAACCTTCAAATAAATTAATTCAATATTGGACAACAAAATCAAAATTACAAATTAATTGTAACAAGGAGAAGGCGCCATTGTTTTTGAGGTACTATGTTTAAGGAACGGCGAATGTATAAATAGAAATATTTAGGCTAAAGTAGGTAAGTTTGATAGAAGTCGTGTACGGTTGAAAATTTAAACTTATTATAACAGACTTAGTTAAAGCTAAACAATCCAAATTTTATTGAGTGTTGGTGTAACTTATAAAGAAAATCCAGTATTTCTCAGCTGACCTGAAGGCACTAAGAATCATGTATTTTTAATCAAGCCCCCGTTAAAGAAATGTATTATGAGTGATCTAGGCACGTCGTAAAATAAGCCTCGCATAAAAATGCTTGAATAATTTAACTACAATCTGTTATAAGTAGGCGCGTTACGAAACTACTTAGTTCGCCGATTAATTACAAGAAACCAATGAATCGCGACTGCGATAACAGTAGGATTGAATAAATTAATTCTCAAGCGTTCACACGTATATTAATGTTTTATGCTTCAATAAATACAAATTGAAACAAGAAATCGAAGTACAGAGGTAACTTGGGAATATACATCACTAAAATGTAATTCCAGTACTTAAAAGAACCAGTGTGTTGGCGTAAAAAGATATATATTAGATAATAATTTAATTCACTAACCCTCCGTATAAATATTTATTCAAAGATTATAATTGTGTTTGTTGGCCAAAACTGTAAATTATTTAGAGGTAGTATTTACTTAAGAAAAGGGTATCTATAATCCTTAAGATACCTACCATCATTCGAATATGACTTTAAAATTTTCTAGACATATTAGGTAAATATTGAAAATTAATTTTGTAAACCGTAATATTGGATTATTAACTTAATGATATTCTAGTAATTCTTATAGATTGATTATTTCAGATATAATTAAAATCTTGATTGCTGTAGTATTATTAATACTATATTTTTTTATCATAGTTTATTTATTAACTTCTCCAATACTAAGGGCTTAGACATGGCTAAAAGGAAGGATTTTATTTTACCTGGAGTGAAAACGTTATTGTAATAACAAAGGTCACTGACCTTAAGTTCAATTGTTTTACAACGTCATATCAAAACCAGCTTAGCCGGGGAAATAAATTATTTATAACAACTTGGCGGTGGTACGACCAAAACAATATGTAAAATTAGAGCGTAAGGCTAGACCAGCTGCATGCGTCAATCTTTCTTTCATTTAATACATGACACAAGTCCGATTTCAATCAATATATTTAAATCTACCCAAATAATTGCCATGATTAATTTTTCAAAAATAACTAACCTTTGAAATTAAATTATAAAAGTTATATAATCTGTTAAAATGTAAGTTGTTGCATAAAACTCTGGAACTATAAGTGAAAACGGATTTCATAGTTGTAATATTGGAAACGAAATAAAAATTGTAATCAAAAACAATTTGTATTTAAATTTAAGTTCAGAATAAATAATAAACGAAGAAATTAACTATTAAAAATCGATAATATTTTCTAATTCAGTTAACTCATCAATAATAGTTTCGAATTATAAATATAAAGTTGTTTTAATTTACTTAAATTTGTGCTTCTATGTTTTGGAAATAATCTATTTTATTGATTATACATTCTTTGCTATTTATTTGTGCGTTACTTTATAGAATGAGGTGCTCCGTGAGAGCTATTTTGCTGGAAACTTTAAGCATATCTTAAATTTTAAGAGGTAAATTTTATGTGGTAATTCTTGTTTCCATTTTATCATTTGTTTCTACTTCGTTGAATAATAAAACTAAATTAGTTTATGTTGTTACTAATAATAAGATCCTTTTTCTAAAACAATTACCCTCTGATTTAATTAAAATTCCAAATGGTCATATACAATTCATTCATGTAATTGTTTATTGTTCTGATAACAGGTGGATACGAAAATTTATGCTGATCAAGAAAATATTTATTCATTGATTAGTATTAATAATTTCGATAAAATATGGCGATGTTCACACAAATACTTTGATGTTAAATTCTTTGGTTATTTTAGCGTTATTGAAACTTGTGTTTCAAGTAGTAAGTTACTGAATTTGTAACCGTGAACAATAGTAACCAAAACGTTACAAACACCTGACAAATGACTTGTAAGAAGCTACTTCTTCAAGTTACTAATTAACTATTTAAGATAGATATTACTACTTACATTTTTACTATAAAGTTGGCATTTCTTAAGAGTAATTATGAAATGTTTTTATTACGTTATAGGTACTTCTAGTGCTACTGAAACATATAATACTAGTTAGTAATTATAAACGGTAAATTTTAAGATATCTTCACCTATAAAAAAGTGAATCAGCTAATTTTCACGTAACAGTTCGGTAATATTTACTGCAGTAAAGTAAATATAACTCCAATGCCCGTTAAATTGCTTAAAATGCTACTTGGGTTATTTGTTATTATGAATTCTGTTAGTGTCAGGCCCTAATAGTTAGTTTAGATACACCTAATTTATTTAGCCAGTTGTTTTTTAAAATATTTAAGCTTTATTATTATACTCAAGGAGAAAATAATTATAATAAATATTGTTATTTTGTAAAGGCGTCTTTTATTTATGAACAAAGCGGTATGCTTTTAATATAACTAAACGAATACTGAAATGTACAGATAAATGAAAAAGCTTTGAAATAATTATTTCGCCGCGAATTAAAATAATGTTACAATCCTAAAGTGATTTATACACGTACGGTGTATAGCTAGAAAGCAGTGGTTCAATTTAGGAAAACGTAGTTGGTCAATAGAAGGGAGTGACTTAGGATCAATGCTTACAACAAGTATAAAATCGGAAGTGCGTCAGCGTAATTATTTACCTGGAAGCTAAAAACCTTGATAAAGGAGCAGAAAAGAAAACGAGATTATGCCAAATGAGCTATTTTCCATCTACACGTGGCTTATCCGTTGTTTTTACGATTCCTAAATGCTATTAATTAATTAGTACTTAAGATACATAAAGTGATTTTATTTTCAAAAGGACGTGGATCCTTAGAAATTTCGTTGTACCACGTGTACACTAAAAACGGTTCACCTTTTATAATTCAGAAGTAAATGAAAATATGAAAAATTGTTAAGATACGTCAATTGTTGTTTTCAGGCGAACGCTTTATCGTAGTTCGACTTCCTCCCCCAAATACACCCCCAATTTTTCTAAATAGCATACGTTATCAAGTAATATCTTACTCAAAATATTATTTCAATCTCTACAGTAAAATACATTTTTGAGATATCTCTAATTTTGTGTAAAAAGGACTAACTTTTTTTGTTCATTAAAATTTTGCTTTATTATAACTGATGCTATTTAAACAGAAATGTCTGACTATTGTAGAGAAGTCAATGGTTGCCATTTTAAACTATTTCAATAATTAAATTTGCTAGTGGCAATGATTTTATTCGAATGAATACTAAAAATTTAGTTTGAATTTATAATACAGGGTGTAACTTCTATGAGGTTCAAATACTTTTTAATTCTATCAATGGTAATCTAACTTTTTGTTTAAAAAACGTCAGTTAAGTGTACGTGGAGAAATTAGAAAAACTTTACCAGAAAAAGGCTAGTCCTTTTTACACAAAATTACATAGCGAATTTAAATAAAAACAATGAATAACGATTAGAATGAGGTATCGCTTGATATCATATGCTACAAAAATTGGAGTTGTGCATACAAGGGTGATAGGACTGAATTTACGATTATACCCTGTGGGTCAGAAAGTGTCGCCTTAGTGCAAAACTCTTAGTGTCTCAGCAATTTTTCATATTTTCATTTGCTTCTGAAATATTAACAGCGGATTGCTTTTAAATGAACACACGGTACATGGTGATAACGTTAGAAGTTGTAGTCGTTTATCTAGACTGCCACGTAATTATATTAATATTTTAAAATGAATTTCATTTAAGTTCCTTAGGTTGATACCCATTATGATCACAATTATTTATTAATTACCGTGCCATTTTGAAACTCGTAATTCATTGGCATACTGAAGTGCAGGGCGTAGAATTATTGGGGCAGCGAAATCCTAAAATGAATAATATACCAATAAATACGATGTTTACTTAATATATTGCTTATATAAATATATTTATGCACCCACATTAAATAAAAATCATTTACCTATTATTTTAATTGTACTTAGAAGAGTAATTTGAAAATTCTCTTGCTTATATTGGAAAAAATCATTAAAACCTTCTGAATAGGTGATAACTGTAGTAGTACCTTGATAAGTCAGTCGAAAATATATTTAGATATTTATACTTTCTTCGAGAAAAGCTTTTAAGATGGTCTCAGTGTTGCACATTCACACTAAAGAAAAACCATTCGAATATTCTGCGTGTGATTCTATCAAAGTAATCACTTAAAATTCACTTATGATACAAGTGATTACTGTTAGGCAAAAAAGAAAATCGACGAAAATTACTGTACTGTTTGCTCAAAAACGTTTATAGTTTTATTTGTGGTTTACGATAGCAAATTATATCTGAAGAACGTGTTTATTTTTCGTTTGATTTGGATTACATAAATAAGTTACAAATACTTACATTTTAAATTATAAAATAATGTACCCTACCTAGTAATTATTTTTTAATTAACACTTAATTAAACTTTTAAATATATTGAACAAAAATAATAGTAGATTGATTTGCCAGAAACGAAAAATAAGTAACTTAACTTGTTAAATCAAAACACGTTAATATATCTAGAACTAAGGTTTTACAGAAACTATTTCACGTCTGTGCATGAACAAATCTTACATTTTTTGATGATAAAAATTTGCAAACAACTTCTTAAAATCATTAATTGATATATCTTCCAACTGTACCTTGTGTTTTATTTTATGTATTCTATTTTCATCTTGCAATCTTTTCATATCTTCTGTTAACATTCTTTTTGTTGGCAAATCTGAAGTTAAAAATTTACTGGTTTAAGTTTGGGTGTGAGATTTCACAGGCGATGGTAGAACAGCTGCACTCTAAAATACAACAATAATATATGTATATGTATACTAACACAAATGGTTTGTTCAAATTTTGTTGTCATGCGCTTACAGTTTGAGGAAGATGATATAGAGACTGTAACTGGTGTAATTGTAGCATTCAAATTATGTTCTTCCGTCAAAAAAGGCATGGCTTTGCAAGTGACTATAAACGCTTATATCCTAACATTGTATGCAACCGCTTATTAAATAGTAATTATTATTTACCTAGAAAGATGTTTAATATGTAGGTGAGGTGCTAATTTGCAATTTTTGCAAGAGAAACTTGATTTATTACAATCACCTACTAATTTTAACAGCTGACAGGGAATGACCATTTTAAGGGTGCTCATGCGCCCTAAAACACATTTTTGAGTGTCGCTTTTATTCGTATAACGTAACGTATTCTTTGCTTCAAAGTTCAGATTCGAATCAAAATATATGAAAGGTGTTTTTACTTTCAGAAATTAGTTTAAATATGAAGATTTGCGAACCAGAAATCATAACAGATCTTCTACTCATAGTAGTAAGAATTAGTTTTCACGAGAATTAGGTATTCATCTACAGGTACCGTACAGACAAAGAGGATACGCAATATAGCTTCCAAATTAATTAATATAATAACTGAAATAATTATTTTAGGGTAAGTCCAGTACAAACTAAGTTCAAATTGATTCGAGTTAATAGTGATTCATAAACTTTGAATATTAGTTTTCATTACGATAAAGCTCATTGCTTCAATTAATTCAATAAAACTTCTATTTTAAATAGTTTATATCTTTACTATAAACAAATTTTAAAAATCTAGTTAAAATATAATAGACGACTAAGATATATTCTAATATTTATATATACGAGGAATACATGAGCACTACGCATCAAAATGTATGAGGTACGTCCACAAACTAAGCTCAACTTTTATTTTTTGCTGCTGCTGCTGCTGCGCCGCAAATGCATTTGCATGCATGTGTTGTTCTTGGCCTGACCCACTGAGAAGAAATAGACACGATTTTGGATTAATTTAGTGTTCTGTACGCTTCGTGGTGCTTATTTCAAATGGCGAAATTAATTGCAAATCCCGCCGTTTATGGGTCTATAATTCCTCTCTTCAATGTGAAGAACATTAAACCAGTCCACATCCTTCAACAAACCTGTGAGGTATACGGAGAAAATGTGATGAGTCATTCAATAGTAAGGAGTTGGGTTAGACAGTTCAATGAAGGGCGTGATAATTTGCTTTACGATGAACAAAATGGGCATCCATGTTTAATTAGTGATGAACTGCTTCGTGCAGTTGAAGAAAAGGTTAAAGCAAGCAGTGGGTTTACAATATCTGCCTTCTCCGTGCAATTCCCCAAAACTTCAAGATCACTTCTTCATGAAGTTTTTCACGCAAAATTGGGCTTTTTGAAACTTTGTGCTCATCGGGTGGTAAAAAATTTTAGTGCGGAACACAAAAAGAAGGGTCAGGAAAGTGCGCTTGCAATTTTCGCAAGTTACGACGTCAAAGGTGATGACTTTTTAGCAGTATAGTGACTGAGGATGAGAGGTGGGTAGCTTGTGAAACTTCTGAATCAAAACAACAATCGATGGTGTGAAGGCACACTTCGTTGCCAATAACAACCAAGACAATGTTCACAAAATGAAAAATTATGAAGCGAAATAATCCACGCAAATTTTTACTGCCTAGAAGGCTTCGCTATGCAAAACAGAATCGGCATTGTTTTGATTCACGACAGTTGCCGCATGCAACACAACAACTCTTAGAGGACTTTGACTGGAAGCAATTCCACCACTCTTCAGACATATAATAAGTAAATTATTTTTCTTTAATATGGATGCCTAAATATATTTATATAAGTAACATATTAAGAAAACAACGTATTTCTTGGTATATTATTCATTTTACGATTTCGTTGCCCCAATAATTCTGCGCCCTGTACTTCAGTATGGCAATGAATGAGGAGTTTCAAAATGGTACGGTAATTAATAAATATTTCTAATCATAATGGGTATCAACCTAAAGAACTTAAACGAAGCTCATCTAAAAATATTAATATAATTACAAGGCAGTCTAGATAAATGACTACAACTTCTAACGTTATCATCATGTACCGTGTGTTCATTTAAAATCAATTCAATGTTAATACTTCAGAATGAAAATATGAACAAATTGCTCAGACACGAAGTTCCGGGCTGGTCGATTTCCTCTTATGCCAAAAATTTTGGGCCAAATAGGGGTTGGTAGGAAATTTCTCAATTGCTTGAAACCGTGTGGTTTAATTATCCAAAATACCTTGGCTTAATATCTCGGAAATACGTAATTTCCAAAGGTGAGATGACTAACAGCTTTTAACAGGTGCAGTTATTAATTGGCTAGAAGAAGAACTTCACCCAGGAGAATAAATAATTAAAACTTCACATGCTATATACTCTATATACGAAAAGCGCAAACAGTCATGTTCCAACGTAACTACTCAATTGAATTCTTTCTTATTTTTGTCTCACGGTATTGATTCAAAGCGTTGCCGCGGTAGCGACAGAAAAATCTCAAATGTCACTGCAGTCGTGGGATAACAGGGTTTTACTCGATTCGCAGTCAATTGTTCACTCGTACTTTTACGTTGATTGTACAGCATTTATTCAAGATTTTCCTAGATAACTCAATGGTTATCTTTTAATGATTTTCACACTAACCTTTTTAAGTACACTTCCAGGGTTAAATATTCATTGACATTATAGGGAAATGGTTTCTTTATAAAACCTAACTTTATTTAGAATAAAGGAAAACCTAATTTACCTGTTTTTATTTATGACGTTAATTACATACAACGGGACCGCTTGCTGAATTAAGTTTTTCGCTATACTAAAATGTGTATTAAACAAAATTTAATTTAGTTCAATAAATTAATTGAATATTTATTATGAGTAATTGATTAACGCAATTTAGACAATAAATTAATAATCTTTAAATTATAAATTATAGATAACTGAATTACACCACCTGAATTATATAATCGACTTATTTTAATAGGTATATACACTATCGCTCACGTTAGTTTGGACAAACATAAATTTTGTAAAATGGTTGAAAACTAGTAATTAACAACATTATTAAATTAGGGAAATTGCATTACCTATCACCTATTACAGTTTTATATATCTATAAGTATTATTTAGCATTTTAAATAATGTTTAAAACTATTGAATTGTTGAACAGTGTTTAACCCTTCTACCAAAAGTAAATCCCTCTAATCGTACCGGAAATTTACCTTGAAGATGCTAGGGTCCTAATAGTTCCGAGAATCTACCTCACCTCTATTGCTACTATCTCAGTTTGTCTGTATACGTGAAACTGTTGTTACAAAAATTATTACTTCGAAATGTTAGTTGTAATTTTGTTTTCGTTAAAAAATGCCAAGGGGTAAAGCAACATCTATAGAAGATATGTTTAGAATAAAAACACTTCATGATGAAGGATATTCTATTCGTCAATTAAGTGTAAATGTTGGTGTTGTAAAATCAACGGTATATAATAAGATTAAACGGTTTGACTAAAGGAGTAGTTTAGATCATCGTGAACGGCCGGGACCATCGCTATGGACGTGCTAATCCAGATGATAACCAAACGTAATTGACGATTAACAGCCCCGGAAATAAGTGTGGAATTGAATCGCGGACGTCGAAAACAAATTTCTGTGAGTGCAGCTAAGCGCCTTCCACAGAAAACTAATTTGCATGATCGAGTTATTACACGGAAACCACTTTTAAGACGCGGTAATCGTTTGAAGAGGTGACAGTGGGCACGTCGGCATCGAAATTGGACACCAGAAGACTGGAAGAAGGTACTGTGGTCTGACAAATCTAAGTTTGAAGTGTTTGGACAAAGGAGGAGGATTTTTGTCAGAAGAGGCAAATACGAAAAGATGCTTCGCAAATGTATTGTTCCCACTGTAAAGCACGGTAGTACGTGTATTATGGTTTGGGGCCGTTTCTCTCATGCAGTTACGAGTGATTTACTTGAAATTGACGGTACACTGAGAAAAGAGGGCAACTTAAACATTCTGGAGCAGTATGCCGTTCCATCAGGTGTGCGTTTAATTGGTGACATTTTCAAATTTATGTATGATAATGACCCGAAGCAAACGTCGCTTTTATGTAAACATTACCTCCAACAGCTGCCACGGATTCTAGCTCAGTAGCTATGCGGTAGAGTAGGGGGGGTATGGTGTAATCGGTGTAGGTATAAAGTTGTCAAGCATAACACTTCACGGCTGG
>JAHWXV010766048.1:0-10242 GCA_024586415.1 Phrixothrix hirtus | reverse complement strand
CACGCACGCACGCACGCACGCACGCACGCACGCACGCACGCACGCACGCACGCACGCACGCACGCACGCACGCACGCACCCACACACACACACACACACGTACATACACACACACAAACACAGGCACGTACACGCACACGCGCGCGCGCGCGCGCGCACGCACACACACACACACATACACCAATTTCTAAAAACATGTTTTTCGGATTCAGCCGATCTGAAAACGTGTATTTCCGCTGAAAACTGAACATCGAAAATTTTGACCGAAAGCATGACTTTCCCTATACTATATTTCATATATGTAAGAGAAAGCAACAAATGTAAAAAATTGGATGTCACTATTCTTCGTATGTTATTTAAAAAGAAACCGACAAATCTTTATGAAATTAAAAGCTAGGAAATTATAAAATTATAAAACTACAAATTTTCAGAAAACACGAACTTACAATTCCATAATTCCATACTTTTTGATTCATTTTATAAAGATATGTTGCCAAAATATATAAAGACAGTAAAATACGAAATTTTTTACATTTATTAAATACTATTCCATAAATTTTTATTAAATTAACAAGAAATCCATTTCATCATTTTATACATTAGTATGAATTTTTAGATTTTTTGAACTCGTGAATACTCACTTTAAAATATTTAATTTGAATATATATTCCCATTTAAAATTAATTTCTGAAATTCAGCATTATATATTCAAATATGAACTTGCTTTAATATTTATTTATTTTACCTGAATACTTTTGAATATTATTTATAATAAAAATATCAAAATTTTACATATTGAACAAGGCATTGCTTTTATTCTCAATATTCAATTTATTAACGCGAATCTGTAAGGCTAAGCAAGTAGATTTAAAAATAGCATGTATGGGTGTTTGTATGGGTAAAACATTCGTGGGTTATGTAGGTGTGAGAGAGATTATTAGAAAAGGAGGAGATAGATATACTATGACAAAAAACAACAGGTAGATACTTTATATTTCATCGATATATAACGTGGACAAAGAAACAAAGGTAGTTGTTGGATCTATTGGAAGGTGAAATATCTATAAAGTTTTAAGGAATTCGAGCCTTTCCCATACTTTACAGTAGTTTAGTATACATTTTTTAATTATTATTTATAAAAGTCAAATCAAAATTAATTATTTAAAATTGTTTATAATTTATTAAATTTTTGAAATATTAAAAAATAGAATTTTTATGAAACATTTTTCAAGTTTATTTTATAACATATTAAAATATGGTAAAATTAAATAATTTAAATTTCCTACTGTAAATAAATAATTTGTACCCAAAATGTCATCAAGGAAAAATAAATACTACAAAATTTGTTTTAAACTGAATGAAACCCACACAATAATATAAAATTATTTATTATAACTTAAAAAAATATTAAATCACATCTGCATATTTATTTAAATTATCGATACCTATTTCCTTGTTATAACGGGTTTCAGTTTCAAAAACGTTACAAAAATAAAAAAGTTAAATTCAACTATAATTTTTACTGTAAAACTCTTTTGAAAATTTTTTTATCAATGCAAGAGATTAAAAATAAAAAATTCACCATTATATGGTGTCGGAACTACATCGGGGCAGCTGGGGAACATGTGCCGGGGGCTGAGGGCTGCAGACATATTTTAAATTACAACTAAAGTTAATATTTTAAATTAAAACTAAACAATACATAACGAAAATTAAAAATTGTGAACTTTGACACCTTTATTCACAGAAGGTGCGTTCCGAAATTTATTTTTCCCAAGGTGTTAAAGATCCTAGTCGCATCCCTGCATTATATAAGAGAATATTCACAAATTATGTAGACTTTACTACAATCAAATAATTTTTGCAATAATTGCCTAGATCAAAAAATACAAAAAAATTTACTTTGACAAATATTTCATACAGTGTTTTAAATTAAATTGAAAAATCAAAATGAATTGTTTAAGGTACGTTACCTTACCTGTAAAAGCATTCTTTTCGAGTTATAAACTCGTAAGATCGACGGAACACCACTCATCTATACTAATAAATCACAACTACTTTATATAATATTTAGGTTGCCGTATTTAACAATGGCTGAATAAGATAACGCGCATAGTATGATATTTATTGTTTACAGTTATTAGATTATCGTGTGTGGCGATAAAAATATGCCAACTAAGGGATAAAATTAACAATCTTTTGAAATACGTTTAAATTTTAAACTTATTTTCAAAGTTTGACATCTCAAGAATTTTTAAGTTTAGAATGTTGCGTTGTTGGTGATTTTGTGATAATTCAAAAGTTAGATTGATAAGATTTGTTATGGAAGCTGTAGTTACATTTTTATGTAAAGTGAGGCGTTATTTTGCGCAGTTGCTAACAATTGTTTACGAGTTTATATTGTATCGTCCAATTTTCTTTAATCGTATATCTAAATATTTTAAACAGTTGTAAAAGCACCTTGAAATACCATTCTACTATTGATAACTATAACTACAGTTGAAATCCCATAACTGCAGTAATGCCACGTGTTTATGAATAAATTTCAGACATACTTCTACGTTTTTATAATAGTGGAAAGCATATCTATGAAAAGGATAGCTGTAACAATGGTGTCATTTTTATTCAAAAACGTGTGACGTCACTGCACAGATATATGATTTTAACTGTAAAGAGCATCGACAATATCCTTTTCAAATGCAGAGTTATGTCCAATTTATAGTTTAATATCGTCGCGTGATGTCACCACTTAAAATAAAAATGTTTTAGTACCTTTAATGTAATTCATTAAAATAGCACGAATAAAGTCAATTAAAATATGTATTTTAATTCGTATAACTTTAAAGCTGTAATATTTCATGTTCCAATAGCAAATAAAATTATTTTACGTCGACCAATCACGTTTAAAGATCGTTTCCCTTATGTAATTGCCACCTATATCATTAATTTCTGCACGAACTATGACGTAAATTCACCTTATATTGATTGCCAATGGCTTTGATTAAATGATTCCTATAACATCAAAATAATACAATATTTTTAAATACGGCGACTACTTTATTAGCTAGGTTTTATATTTAAATCATGTTAAATATTATCTCTATATTTCTATTAACTATGTTATAGCCAGCATTATTATAATATATTTTAATAAAATATGATTAAAACTTAAAATTTGAAACAAAAAGAAATTATAATGAAAGTTCATTTATCTTAGAGGAAGTTGCAAAAGTACCCTCATAACATCAAAAGGGCGATTATAAAAACCGATACAGTTTTTCGCGCGTTTCAATGTTTAATGTTATTATTAGCTTAATTAAAAGGACAATGTAAAAGACTTTAAGAATTCGCGAAGTGCGGGGAACATTTAATAATTAAAATAATTATATATATATATATATATATATATATATATATATATATAAATGTTTGGAAATTTAGTAGTTTATCTAATTAAAATTAGACAAACTACAAATAATGTAGTTGGTTAGAATAAGTTAAGTTAATTGCATATAACAAATAAGACGCCACCATTTTAAATATGAACATATTGCAAGTTCTAAGTACAGTTACTGTAAAGCGCAAGAATGAAATAGCAAATAAGTCGCGCTAGTATAACAAAGATACCGTGTCTTAAATTAGTATACAAAGAGCGACGCAAGTACGCTTAAGACACTTTGCTTTCAACCGCGGAGCGAGACGCTCCGATATACATAGATTTCACCCTTTTCCGCGAAGCGAGCTAGACATTCTGGTGTCAACCTCGAACCGATTCACTTGACATTTGATCACGAGGCGAGGTACTCCGCCTGCAGCAACGAAACGACGCTCTAGATCCGAACGCGATATAATAAGCACCAAGCGCGCTCTCATGGCTGGGCCCGCTGTATGAATCAACCGTTGATTTAAAATATATAATTGAGACGGGGAACCTAGTTTACGCTTGGAAGTTGTACAATCTTCTTGCCATTTGACGACGCTTAGGTGCCAGGGCAGAGGGTAGCGTCACCGAAGGCTGAACTACGATCCTCCAGTTAGACAGTTGCCATGGGAATAAGATAGCTGAAGAATCTTGGAAACCACCGCCGTAAACCGTGCGCTGTCTGTCTTATTCTGGCGTCGCAGTTGTCCGTAGAATTCGACGAAAGAACCCGACAGACCCGCAGGTAATGCTTGTAAACGCTTCCTACAGTTGCCAGAGCGACAGGAAGTTGCGTTGAAAGATATCCAGACCGCAGGAGAATTTCTGTAACAGGAATACAGAAATTTGTTCAAGTCGACTATTACCGTTTTGTGTGTCATTGCCAACAGCAGTGATACGAGACCCGTTATTAGACAAATTCCAAATGCATTCTAGCATTCGCTCAAGGCCTGTAGGAATTAATTATTGTTGGTTAAAGTCCTTTTATGAGAAGCGCTAATTAATTAATTTCATTGATAATAATTTAACATTATCATCCGTTCGTCGCTAAAACTTAGCATTAGCTGAAATAAACCGATTGTCGTCAACAATAATTAAATGCATTCATTGTTTGAGCTTTACGAATTGAATCCAATATTTAATTACCGTTGTTATAGAATAACTAACTTTTATTTCACTTTGTACATATTTATTTTAGCATTAGAGAACGCGTAGCTAATTATTTTTGAATATTCCATTATTGTTTCATACACATATATTCTGAACTTTTAAGATTCGTATTGTAAATACTTTTTAATTTGTACTTAATCATTCATTTGTTTTTATTTATAATATATAACTTATGAAGATTTATTGACTTGTCATTTATTAACTAATTTAGCTAGGTACGAACAGCCAAGCCCTCCGTTAATGAGAAGCCCTGTAAAGAAAGAATCCGGCCTACACGCTGTAGTCTATCTAAGCAAAATGTAAATAATTTTCCCCCTCAATATAAGTACAGAAGAACGAAACGTCACAAAATGTATGGTTAGGTGATGGCCAATTAATTAAAAAACATTTGTAAGCTATTTTGCTTTGCATAAATAATAAAGAATTAGTTTTTGGCTATACATAACATACTTCCTTTCCGCTATATTGAATAAGCATTATTGTCAGTTTGCACGCTAAAAGTTCGCAAAAGACAAGCTATATATAGGAAGTGAGTGACGTATCATTCTAGAGTTATTTGCGCCAAACAAGTTTTTATAATGATAATTTATAGCCCTAGGGTTAGGATTAGTCACATGTCTGATCTTTTATTTCAAATTTATAAGTATTCAGAACATAAAGCTTTATTAATAAAATTATGAGTTATTGCAAACGTAGTTTAAGACACGTGGTATCATAAAAATAAACGTTACGACTTCCGAGGGAATACTTTTACCAAATTTATATTGAACTTTCAAAGGAAGGGGGATATTAAAATTAATTACTAAATGCCCAAAGATCATTGTAGACTTGATACCAATTAATACCTCTAAATTACTGTTAACATGTTAGAAAATTATCGCTTTTATGTTGTGTTACAATAACAGCAGAAAAATTAAAAAAATTTTGTAAATCTGTAACTGTTCAGAATAGACCCACCTTCATATGGTATTCTGTACTCCAAACGGCCTCCCAAATTATTTGTCAAAATTGTACAAGCTGACAAAATTGTCCCGGTACTCAATACTTGTAGATTTCTCTGCAAAAGATATAAAAGAATGAACTATCTTCCAGGCCTTCCTTCACAGTAAGTGAAACAGAGAAGTGTAGTTACTATTTTAGTAGAGCAGTGTAGTCAGTAAAGATTTTAAAGTTGTTCCGTAATGAAAATAATTACTCGCCTTCTGTGGGTATAAACAACATATCTAAACTTTTTCCAACCTACTGAATATATCTTGAAAGTCTTTTTCTATTAACGTATGCAGTCCCTCCTGAAATTTTTGTGGACTTTTCACTAGGTTGTCAATTATCATTTTATTAGTTTCAATTTTATTTTTGTAAACAAGAAAATTGATGGGAAACCAATTTGGGAACTAGGAGACTATTATCATATTTTAATTACTTACGGCCTGTCATTGTTATATGAGCTGGAAAAATGGAAATAAGGTTGCATGGGTTAGATTTTTTGTCAGGGTGTGTCCCAATGTAATTAACAATTTTATAGATCGACTAAGTATCTTGCGTTTTTAAGATGATGAATAATGAGAAAGATCTGTATGCAAAGATAGTTGTTTATCCAACTGCTGTAATAAAATATTTGCTTATATTGTAAATAAATAAGTAAACAAAACAACAAGAATAATTACAATGAAAGTAAAAAACACAGTATGGAGTAATGGTAACTTAAAAATTGTAATAATACTTAAAGTCGAATTGAAATAATAAATGGGTTGGAAAGTTAATAGTCGCAATACTGTTCTCACGTCACTGCGAGACAAGGGAGGAAGGTAGTTTCGGCGGACGGCGTAGTGAGTACAGAAACCGGTCTAATGTACTTAGTGTCGCTGGTGTAGGACGTGCTAGTTGAGTGCTGCGGTAGCGCGAAGGAATGTTTGTCAAAATCGACTTCTCTAACGTACAAGTAAAGTGTTCATAATGTGATGTTTTCAAAGTACAGGTGGATCGTGAAAACAACGCCAAGCAGTGTCGCAAAGGTCTCCATGAAGTTTGTGGTGATGACGCGCATCCGTGAAGAACTGTTGCCAGAGGGGCGATTACGTTGCGTGAAGGTCGTAATTTGGTGGAAGATTTGTCACGTCCATGTCATCCTACTCTCAGCGCATACGTTGTTCAGTTCATTGAGTCACAGCTCGGTGTGGTTCGCCGATAGACGGGGTAGGGAGAACACAAACAACAATGTTACATGTGTTTCACGAACTGAGTCATTGCAAAATTTCATCTCTATGGGTGCGTTATCATTTGACCGAATTCAAAAATTGCACCGTTCTGCTTAGGCAGGTAACTATTTGGCATGTTTCAGTAGAAAAAATGATATGTTCCTGGAGCGAATCATCACGTTGGATGAAACGTAGACGCGCTCCTACTAGTCAAACCTCAAACGCTAGTCAAGAGAATGGCGGCATCTACCATCAACGATGCCCAACAAATTACACCAAGAACCAGAAAACGTGAAAGTGATTGTGATAGTGGCGTCTGATGTGCAAGGTATAATAATGCACTATGTGGTTCCTCATAATGAGACTACGAATGCCGCATATTACTGCTGATTCCCGGAAAAACACCTTTAGCCAGCATTACGCAGGAAACGACGCAATTTCCAGGGACAAATACCAATTGTTCTGCATGAAACACCAACTATCGCAATGCTGATTTTGTTAGAGAATTAGCGGAGAGGTAGGAATGGGAGGTACTAAAGCACCCCGTTACTCGCCATGCGATTTCGATGTCTTCCACAAGCGGAAGGAACCATTTCGAGATAAGCGCTTCCCCTTTAGCAATGCTATTGTGCGGGCATTAGGGTGCTCCCTCGTAGGTGTCAAGAAATCCAGTTATGTTACGAGTATCAGGAGGCTCCTAGAAATGTAGCAAAATATCATATATGAAACAGGGGATTACATTGAAGCCCTGTAAAACATTCATGGTTGTATAATAAATGGTCTTGGATCTGTACACGTGTTGCCATTATTAACTTTCCAATCCTCGTATAAGATGTTGCTAGAAGGACGAGTGCGAGTAATTACAAACGCAGATCTGTTACCAACCGTAGCATTCAGACGTGTTGTGATCAGATAGATGTAGAAACGTTCCAGATAACGGCGAAGGTGCTTCGAATTACAGCTGAACAAATCCATATTCAGTGCAGGTTGTAAATTATGCTTTCAAAGTAGTTAATCTTTAAAGATGAATTAAGCGCCTTTCATGATCAAGCCAAGGCAGGAGGGCTTAATAAACTGTTTTAAACACAAACTAGTCGCATACAAAGAATTCAAATAAGTATTAAATTTAGTGATGTTATGTTAGAAATAATTATTATATAAATATTAAAAATATAAGATAAATCAATTAATTAAAATAAACAATAAATGTGCTGACTTATAGAGTAAGTCCCAAAATAAAGATAATAAATAACTATCTTTTTTTCCAAATTTTAACAACCAAAAGGAAATTTATAATGGTTATATACCAAATTTGAAAAACCATCCCAATTTTAATAGTCAAAAATATTTAACAAGTCCTAATAATATTCGGATATTAACGTAGAAATTTTTAAGTCAAACAAAAATCCAAGAATAATTGAATTAGTTATTTAAAATAATGCTTCTTGGTGGTTCAACAATAATTAAAATAACGTGGATAAATTATTATTTCAATAACAAAGACTGATACATTCTTAGCCAGTATTACTTGAGAAACGTTGATTCTAATTCGTTTATTAGAGTGAAAATTATATTTTAATGCATAAAAATGATTCAGTATGCTGAAAGGAAATGCAAACGTGAATCGATATTTAGTAATTGAAATACATTTGCTTTGCTACTCCAATTGTACACTCTCTTCTTGGTGATGGGCTATGCAAAGAGATGAATTTTTATAATCAGTCGAAATCACAGGAAATGCATACATCGTGAGAAATGTAAATTGTTGCCTAATGAATTGATATCAGTCAGTTAGAATCCAGTAACAACTACCTACAGATCTAGCTCCAATAGTTGCGAACGTTAAGAATATTTTCGTAATCAACACGCAAATTAAATATCTAAAGTGTTGTATAACTTATATAGCGCATCACACTCAGGGGCTATTAAAATTGTTAAGTTCAATAAACAAATTTCGTTTGTTTTAACTAATAAATTGGTGTTCCTACGATTTGCAAAAATGTCATCTCTACTATCAAGTTAGGAATTTTAAAAATGTTTACTAATAATTTTCCATGGTCAAATCATTTCCTTAAAATAAAATCTAAACAGACAAATTGTAAAGTCTTTGTAAAACTACCATTTATTTTTATTACGATTTAAGTACAAGGGAAGATTTTCATGCAATCTAGCTATCCAAAAAGAAAACTATTGGATGCAAATAAATTTTTTTATTTTCTACGTAATCTTTATTAACGGTTATGCATATATCTCAAAGTTTCCATAAGAACGCGATACCTTCCAAAACAAATTCTTTAGGCAAGTCTCTAAAAAACTGAATTGTAGACTGCTGTAACTCATCATCGCAAGAAACACGTTGTTCCCGTAGACATTTTTTTAGCTTAGGAAATAAATAGTAGTTGCACGGTGCTAAATCAGAAGTGTAAAGTGGATACCTCATCTCTATAAAATGAGCAATCACTGATTACTTCCTGAATCTTGCGAGCTTTGTGTACTCTGAAATCGTGGTGTCACAGCATAATTTCCAGACGATCATTGTTTGGTCTTTTGAACCGTATAATAGTTTTTAATTTCTTAATTGTCTCCATCCCCTGTAATTGTTGTGCCTTTTTGCATATGTTCCACCAATAAAACCCCCACAATGTCCCAAAAAACTGTAGACATAAGTTTTTCTGAGGACGATTGGGTTCTTGCTCTTTTTGGCAGTGGAGACGCCTTACAAACCGATTACATAGATTTTTGTTTTGGAGTCGGGTTCCAATGATATATCCACCAGTTATAATTTTCGAAAAAGTGTTTTCAGAATCAGTCACAGGGGTCAAATTTACTACAGAAATTTCTCGCCTGTAGAACTTTTGTTTAGGAGTAAGTAATTTTGGAAACCAACGTACTGGTGCTTTATTCATTTTTAAATCATGCCAAATTTTTAAAGTTGTTGCATCCGATATCCCTACTTTATTGACTACCTGAGAAACTGTCGATCTGCGATCTATCAACATCAAACCCTCCACCTTTTTGAGCTTTTCTTTTGTTCTTGCCTCTACGAGTCTTCCGCATTTTTAATTATTCTGTAATGATTTCCTCCTCATCGAAATTGTTTACTCCAAAAATTAATTGTATAATATGATCGTAATCATATCGGTATATAGGCGTCATTCTTCTAAGAATTTGTTTTGTTCCATTTTCCTCTTTAGACAAGAACTTTATTAGACTTTAATTATTGAGTTTGGAATCACTCAGTTTCGCGTACTTAAACCTTTACATAAATTGTAAAAACGGTTTAATTTCTACCAAACTTGGCAGGTAGAGTGATAGCTGTTGACTGTTTATGCTGATAAAAAATCGCGATTGTCGTATGTTTTTTCCTGCTCAGGTGGATTATATAAAAAATCTTCCCTCATAAATACCAAATATATATATATATATATATATATATATATATATATATATATATAT
>JAHWXV010765946.1:0-28789 GCA_024586415.1 Phrixothrix hirtus | reverse complement strand
ATATATATATATATATATATATATATA
Organism: Phrixothrix hirtus; assembly: GCA_024586415.1. Lineage (NCBI taxonomy): Eukaryota > Metazoa > Arthropoda > Insecta > Coleoptera > Phengodidae > Phrixothrix > Phrixothrix hirtus. The sequence continues at coordinate 28,762 of JAHWXV010765946.1, read as the reverse complement.
TATATATATATATATATATATATATATATATCTGATGACTAAAGTGTTTTTAATCCCTCGAGAGATTATTTCTCTCGCTATCGCTCGAGGAATAAACATCTCTCTCAGGATTAAAAGAAGAATTTTACTCCCTTGGTATGTAATATACTATTCTTTAAAGATTAAACGTTGAGTAAATGTATTCTTAGGTATAAGTATAGATTCCTGATTTAATAGGAACCGACAAATAAAGCTACTTTCCTGAAATCAGAAGCAAATACAAGGGGCTATTAGGTCACAAGGTACTTACCACTAATTAGTACAAATTAGTTAAAATAAAGTGTCTCTAAACGTCTTACAGAAAACTTAAGGAAGTATATAAATATTTCCATGCTACAAGTAATATAACCATTCATAGTATTCAATTTTAAAGGGGGCTAGTATATAGAATATCTTTTTTTGGGCATAATGTAATTAATTTCTACGGATTAACGTAAAAACGCACGGCTTAGGACGTTGATATACTGTTTAGAATATGAGGTGCATGTTTGAATTTCAATTCAGAATAACCCTTAGGACTGTTTCGAAGGATTAGAAATTTTCCTTTTGAAATGGAATATATTCTTGGCAATGAATTTTCAGGTTAGGCATTCGCTTCCTACCAATATAACACTGTTTTATTATCAAAACGTTAAAATGTTAGTATTTATAGAATACATAAACTCTAATTTATTAATCTTCTTTATTAAATACTTAAAAGCCATGCCAATTGTAATAAGTTAATTATTAATTCAAAAATGCAACTTTTTTATCCGTGATGCAGAAAATATACTATATTTCTGTCATAATATGAACCACAAATATTATGTTGAAAGATAGCACTAGAGCTCATTTGATAGATCAATGTCTTAAGAATACAGTGACCTAAAGCGATTTTTAAGTTTTTATTTTTTAAGGCATTTTTGATTGCTATAAAGTACACATAGTTCCAATTTTAAAATTCAACATAGATCTTATAGTTCATTCGTTTTTCAAAATATCTTTTGGTCTTTGCCTAGCCACTTATGTAAGAAAAGACATCAAGTTTCGACAAAAAGTTAAATTCATATAATTAATCAAAAATATTACAAAATGTAATGCGTGTAAAATGGTTTATATAGAAACAAAATTGAAAATATGCAACCCATTTTACATACTTACAATACACTTGTACAGAGTCATATTCCAAAATGTTAAATAAACAGATTACCAGAGGATTAACTAATTTAGTAACTCGACACACGTTAGGTAACGCAAAAATCCAGAAACGATGTTTTCAATATATATTGATTTATAAAATTATTTCTTGGTTAACTTTTTTATATTTTCTGTTAAAACTAATAACAAATTATGTTATACATAAACTGCAACCGTTGATCAAAATTAACATTGCATTATAAAAATTAAAGTTTTATTATTAATCGTGATTCTAATAAAATATATTAAACAGAAATAATTAGTTAATAAAAACAGGAATAAAAATTAAAATGAATTTAATATCATACTAAAAATAAACTGTAGTTACATATAATTAAACGCGAAAATTGATTAATTACGATAATCGAAAATTAAATTTTCACAAAATCAAAAACGCTCTACAAAGTATATGTATGTGGTTTTCGAACGCGATCAAGATCGGTAAATTTTGCAACGGAGAAAAGTTCAAAAAACCTGCCTTCTTCCCGGATAAAAAAGCTAAAAGCTATTTTTACAGATATTTATCTAAGTAAACCTTCTAATAGTATTACGGCTGACTATACGTACATGTAGCTATAATGCTCAGATATTTCAAAAGTGATTTACTGACAAAAACATAACCATTTATTAATTATTGAGGTAATTGAAATATGCCATAGATCATGTGCCAATTTATTAGCTTGAATATGTACTCTTATAATGTAAAAGCATATAGAACTAATTCCAAATATATGAATTTTAAGAAATTCATTTTATAATAATTAAATTTAACGTAAAATCTAGTAATTTTTTTCCATTGTCAAGGTGTAATTAACTAAATTAGCGAAGTAAACTTGTAGATACTTGTATACAAAACTAAATTAAGCAGCTGACAATTTCAAATTATAACTGTATTTTCATTTATTCGAGCTTTTCCTAATTCAAATAACACAATTTTTTAGAAATGAACAAAACACATTATACGTAAATAAAAATAAAAAGATCGCCACTCTTTGTGCTTTAGCAAATATTCTTTAGCAATTAGATATATACAACAAATCACTTTATGAAATTAAGTTGTTTCTCAAAATACTAAATAATGCACTCCATGAAAGGAATGCTAATCCTCTTTGAATTGTACAAATCTTAATCCTCCGTACAGCAGGTGGACGATTGTTGTGTTTGGAAATTAAAAGTATGTAAGTAGGCTACTTTAAATACTCCGCAAAGAAATTTAATTTTAGTGACACGCCCGCTTCATAACTACATATCTATTAAAATAAGTTTAAAAATCTATAAAATGTCAATTAAAATTTTGTTTCGTTTTTGAAATTATTAAAAAACAAAACTATAGTAAAAACAAATAGGAATATATAAATATGAATAAAAATGAATAAAAACTAGGACTCATAAACACATTTGTTATTGACACATACAATTCGTTATTTTAAAATGCCAAAAATTGGTTAGAATAATATTTAAAATTAAAATGAAATTATAGAAAATGAAAATCTTATTTAGAAATAAGAAAAGAAGGTGTAAAATTGTTTGTAATGTTAAATTGTCAATAATAAATTTAAAAAAATTATTAGTTGGAGGAATTACTTCATTAATAAGATTATTTTGTTCGAGTGAAATTTATTTGTATAAAAACTTTCATAATTATTTAAAAGGGAATAACTGTCTAAGTTACTACATAAAATTTTAACATTTAAAGAAGGACCAAAAATGTGATTTAGCTTTAGAATATGTTTGGCAAAATTAGAAATATTGCTATCATCAGCTTTGTTAGGACGAGTTTGCGCCAAATGTTCATTAATACGCGTAAAAATGATGTTTTATCTGACACACATACGTGGTTTCTAGGTTATTTAATAAGCAGGCATTGAATTAAGTTCATATATACAATTTTCTGTAAGTCTGTTATACGGTCCTTTATATGACAAAATTTGTTTTAATGTGATGTCTTTCTTGAAAACAACTTTTATTTTAAGATTTCAAAAAGTGAATAAATTTTATTTGATAAAAAGTTAATGAAAGGTAATGAAATTATATGAGAAAATTTTTCCGTAATCGGTTCTAAAGTAGTAAATGTTTTTAAGTTAAATTTAAATTTGTGTTAGTTGTAAATTTGGTATAACATTTTAGCTGGGTGATTATTATTTTTGGCTATGTATTTAATGATGTTAAATTGTTTTTGTTGGTTTGTTTTATTTAAAGAGTAGTTAATTAAGCGATGGAGAAAGTAATGAAAAGGAGCAAGTTTCTGTTAAATTGGGCAATATGAAAAAATAGAATGATATGAGAAGTTGTTCGATAAATGTCAAAAGAAATTTTGTTATTGACAATTTTAAGTAATCGATCTAAAAATGATAATTGCCCCTTAACTTCATAAGTGATATTTGAATTTGGATGTAAGTTATTAATTGTGTCAGGAAATTCAAGAAAGTTAGTGTTAGTTTCATTAAAGGTAATGATAATATTATCAGCAAAGCACTTTTAATATTTAATGCGTTTAATAAATTATGGATGTATATCTAATCTATTTACTTCCTTAAGAAACATATCATCTAGTATAGAAGAAAGGAGATAGATCGTTAGTAAATCTTTGTCATTCTTATAAACTTTGTTATTAAAAGAAAGGAAATTTTGTTGTCTAATTAAATTTAAAAGTTCAGAAATAAGCAAAACTGCTTATTTATTAAAGTTTGAAGGGCATACGTGATTTGTAAAAATGTCGATTGCTTCATTAATTGGTATGTTTATATAATTAATGCCTAAAGATGCTAAAAATTAATTTTGATTTAGTTCGATTTGTAGAATGGTATCAATTAAATATTCGATGTTTTTCTAAGCGTCATTTCGTTTGTAAATGTTCTTACTAGTTATTAAATTATTAATCCATGATGAAATTTTATTCGTTGTAGATATAATGTTAGAAACTACAGGTCTGATGGATATGTCTTTAAAAGTAGTTCATTCGGGATTTTCTAATTTGTGAATTTTAGGAAGAAAGTAAATTTATGGTGCAGTTGAATGATTATTTATTAGAGTATAAGAATAAATTTAACTCGAATAACAATCTTGTTAATGAAGTATAATTCATCCAATTAATGATTTTTCAAAATTTATTATTGACAATTAAATCTTATAGATGCTTTTACATCCCATTTTCTTATTTCTAAATAACATTTTCATTCTGTTTATTCCAATTTTAAATTTAAATAATATTCTAACCAATTTTTGATACTCTATAATGACAAATTTTATATGGCAATAACAATTATCTTCCTGAGACCTAGTTCTTATTCATATTAATAGTTTCCTATTTATTTTTATTATAGATTTATTTTTTAATAAACTCAAAAACAAAACAAAATTTTAATTAACATTTTTTTGATTTTTAAACTTATTTTAATAGGTATGTGGTTATTAATATGCATTAATTTATAATTTTAAATTTTCTTTTAGTTTTAGTATTGTTATTTAATCATTAAGAATGATTCGTAATTAAGATCAAAACATGTTAGAGAGTTGGATTTTTGAATTAAATACATAACTTATTACAATTGGGATAACTTTTAAATATTTAATTGAGAAGAATAAGATATAGTACCAAATTTGAAAGACGAATGAATTACATATGTATATTCAAATTTACTAAGTTCAACTTAAAATTTAGGTTTATAGGAGTTCCATATAATAATCCATTTACTACATCAGATTCCAAAATCATATCAGACTCATTAATAGCTCCTATGTTCTAAACGTTTTTCAGAACGATTTAAGATAAAATAGATTTAATACCAAAGCATGTTCCTATGTTAGATTATATTCTTGTGCATTTTACAATGTAGTCTTTATCAGACTGTAATGAAATTAACAGAAATATCCCTAGAAGGAGCCTTTCATAATTATATGTGGATAATAGCCATGTATAAACCTAACAGTCTTTACTCAAAGTTGATAAAGTAGCACTGCATTGCGGTTTTGCTTCTGCACGTGTACATGGACTCATAATCAACAGTTAGCATGGAGCTTATGAGGAAATTTCTATAGATTGTTATTTTCAGTTTCTAGGGGAAGTTTATGTATACCAAGTTAGAAAGAAAACACATATTACCAACCTTGCAGTTTATTATGAAATTGTTTTTCCCTTAACGTTCTGCATACAAATGCAAATAGTGTCATAATCAATAGTATCTGAATAAATGTTTCCCTATAGATTTTACAGTCAATAGCATGCAATAATTTTGTTTGATTTGGAACAACTGCCTACAGTTACAGGTTAGTTAAGTAGTTGAAGGATATCCTAATAATTCGTTCTCTTGTTGCCAGACTTAAAGAAAAACTAAACTTCACTGAAGCAATTCGTGATATTTTATGTAATTTGTATAGATTATAATAAATTGAATGTATTGAGCTTAGTTGACGCTATACAACCAAGGCTCAGTAAATTTTCAACAGTAGACTAGAATAAATGTTATGTTAACATGTATTCAATTTCTGTTGCGGCTTCCAAGTCCGGCTAAATTTTGGTTGTCACAAAACTATATACAAATGTAGTTATGTTTATCGGCAGAGTTATATCTTTAAATTGAGATTTACGCTCTTACCAAATACCCCTCGAGTTCTACATATCTGCACTCTTATTTGTTGTTAAAGTTAATCGACACGTGTAATGAAAGTGCATGAATGTAGGTGTTGGTGGCAAACACATTTGTTAACTTGAAAGAATTATCGGTAGTATCGAATGCATTAGGAAAATTATCAACGTCTCTCTGTTATTTTCATTAATAATCAGGTGAACCGGCGATATCATTTAAATCTAGGTATAGGACACATCACTAGAAATTGAGAGAGAAATTGAGAAAGCACAATAGCTATGTAGTATTTGAAACTTCGACAGTAAAATATTAGAACGGAATTTAAAATTCATAACTTTAAGTAATTGAGAAAGATACAAAAGAGAATGATTTGACAGACCGACTTTGTTCTTATACCTAGAAGATGGTATCCAAAGGATCAATACAGTAGCAGCTAGGGAGCAGCGCCCAGGAGACAATGCGGTAACCATAGGGGAGTTTCAAGCTAAACAAGAAAACTGGGAGTCCACGTAAGTAGTTTAACATAAGAAAGGGTCCTTAGAACTCAAAGGGTACATATGGCAGATCATGCTGGATTCTTCGGAGCTTCTATAAGATAGAGAGCATCCGTGTGCACCATGTGTTTGTCCGTCGAGGTATTAATCGGACGGGTAGACGGCTGTTAGATTAAGAAGTAAGCAGAAGAAGTAACCAAGTAAAAAAGGGCTATAAATTTAGAAAGACAAAAATTACTTAAGTCACTGACAAAACAAAGCAGAGGACTTACCCCATCTTAATTAATGATAGGTTTCTTTAAGCGATAGAATGAAACAGTATTTTAAGCACAGAAAATTTGCACTAGTAATTCCAATCGAAGTTAGCAATAGAGTGAGGTTTAAAATGAACTTAGAAATATATTAGAAAGCATGCAGGACGAACTCCTTAAAGCCCGTATCGCTAAAACCTTGGAAATGAAAAGAGTAAAAGGATTATAATGAAAAGATAATCAACAGTTAATTTTTGAGTACTAATTAGGATAACGAAAGCAAAGTATTTGATTAATTTAAACTAAATATACCAGGACAACAGAAATTTAAATACACAACATCCAAGGACAATCTTATAAAAATTAATAATAACGCCCACTCATGGGCGTAACAAACTGAAGGCCAATAATATATTATAAATTGCCACAATGCTAAAAATGGACCGTGATATTTGTACTTAGGAAGCGGTTCCCTTTAAGACACTTTCTTATATAAACGTTTTTATTTATAATTAACCAAGAAGCTATCACTTATATTTTTTACCACCATTATGAAGCACCTTATATAGAGGGGGTATTGTGGGATCGTCTTTAATGGCCCAATATGTTGATTTGTCGATAAGCAAAATGTTTAGTACCCACTTGCCTTTTTTACAATTTTCAAAATTATCTACGTATACATAGACTTGATAAGTTAGGTTTAATCCATAAACAGGCTATTGACAATAATATAGATAGCTATTATTCATCAGATCTGTATTGTAGTATTGTAATAACGAACCTTGAAACTATTTTAATTATTTATTGATGCTGGAAACTAATAAAATGTCGATTGGTTATAAAATAAAGGGCTATTTATTGTGTTTAAATACTAAGCATTTTTGTAATCTCATACTTCAAAACAATTTCAATAATTCGTTTGGTTAGCATAATTAAACACTCCATACTAATTTGATTTATTTGTATATTGCCAGACTATTACTGTGCCTCAAGGGAGATTACTTTTGCGTTAAAGTGTACAATTTCCTACTAACAAACATAAAAGAAGTACACTAGGCTATTGGCATACCCGCAGCATTTTCAAAACGTGTACAATGTATCAGAACTGCCTGGTTGAAATCTATGAATGTTATTATAGTGATGTTACAAAACACAATCGAAATTACCTATAAATACTACACGAAATAATAAACCCAATTTTTCAAGACCGATCCCTCATAATTTTAATAACATTCCGACAACCAAATTTTAATCAATTCCAAAATTTTGTCAATCAACTACCCACTTTCCGAAATTCCTATAGGAAAAATTTTAACCCCCCTCAAAGTAATCAATTTAAGCAAAATTATAATTTTCCGTACCACAAAGCAACCACTAACGTCTGGGCACCCAAACCTAATTTTAGACCTGAAAATTTTTCAGAAAAAATACAGGTTAGTCAAATTAACAAAAGTAGCGCTTCCTAACAGCGACCTAATTTTAGAAAGGGACAAGATTTAAAAGACAGTTTCATCAAACACAGCTTTCAAGAATTAAATCATGCAGACTTTTGAGATAGTAATTATGACAATTTACAACAAAATTTCCCAGACAGCATGCCGTTTGAAGATCCACATTTTATTTATAATGAGGTTATCGCGCAAAATTATGAAACAAATTAATTGAATATGCTAATTTCACTCTGCTAGAAGACGAAAATCAGCTATTTAACGCTTATCAAAATTAAACTGAATAAACCGATTTAAATTGCAACGATTACGAACCGGTAGAATTACAAGATGAAAATATACAACCAAATTTTTTTTAAATAGAAGCCTCGGATAACAACACAATCAAATTGAATGTCTTAATATAAATCCAAAACCAAATCTTCCCTTAATTTTAAATCCCCAAACAAATCAACAGATATTAATTGACACTGGCAGCTCTAAAACTATATTTTCACCAAAATTCGTTGAAAAATTGTTCCCCAATTAAATTTTTCAACACAGTTTCGAAATTTCATCCTATGATGGTCGTACTACACACCACAGTGCAGCTGATATACTCCTATTTAAATTATTTAACGAAGATGGGAACCACATAGTGTACCTTTTCGATTTCCATGCAGAATACGCTGGATTGATTGGATCCAATTTTTTACGCAGGCTCTCCGCAAATATAGATTACCGGTGGAATAATACTAAACTGAAAAAACTGTAGTACAATTTTTTTATAGTGAATCCAAGACTAAACACGAAATTCAAAACAGAAATCCATGTGTTTTTTACAAAACAACCCTAGATCTCGTTAAAACCTTGCATATCCTCCTAGTTCAGAAAAATTAGTCAAATTACCGGGAGTATGAGGTAATAACACTAAAATCGCCCCTAGAATTCAATTTTCTAAATTTTTGATTATGCCTTCAGCAATCGTAAAGATTCATAATAATTGGTTCAGTACAACAATAGTAAAACTTTCGGATCAGATTCAGACATTAGTTACAAAACATCCGCTTTTCTTGAAAGACTTTCCATATTCCGAAATCAACGACAACATTCAAATTAACAATCATAATATTTCAAATAAAAATTCAGTACCACAGAGGAAACATTTTACTGACGCAAAATTTAAACAGTACTTAGGAACAGATTATTTAAACGCAGAAGAGAAAACTTTACTAACGAATTTATGCTACGAATTTAAAGAAATTTTTCGTCGCCACGACATTCCCTTAACCTCGACAAATTTAACAAAACACCAAATCAGAACAAAAAATGATATTCCAATTTACACCCAAACCTATAGATATCCTCACGTTCACAGAGAAGAATTGAAACGTCAAATTAATCAAATGTTAGTTGACAAAACTATCGACCCTTCCGAATAATGTTATAATTTCCCCATTTTGATTGTTCCCATGAAATTCGATGCATCAGGCAAAAAGAAATGGCGTATTGTAGTAGATTACAGAAAATTTAATGAAATACCAATTAAGATAAATTCCCCATTCCGAATATCGAAACTATTTTAGGACGTGCAAATTGCTTTTCCGCACTAGACCTGGCCTCAGGCTTTCACCAAATCAATTAGGCCCGGAAGATCGAGAAAAAACAGCATTTTGGACAGAAGAAGGAGACTTTCAATTCAGACGCCTCCCCTTTGGGCTTAAGAATGCAGAAAGTGCATTTAAGAGAATGATTAATGCAGAACTAACCGGTTTAACCGCCTCACAATGCTTAGTATATTTGAATGACGTTATAATTTATTCTTCCTCTTTAAAAGAACACATGCGCATAAAAGAAATTATCCGACGTTGCAAAGGTTCACTTTGATAAATCTGAGTTTCTTCACAAATCGGTTAAATATTTAGGACACATTATTACACCTAACGGAATCAAACAAGACCACTCAAAAATCAACGCTATAAAGAAATTTCCAATACAAACACCGAAACTAAAAGTTACCTAGGACTTTTAGGCTACTATCGAAGATTTATTAAAGACTCCTCGAATTACAAAACCTGTGACAATTTGTTTAAAGAAAGATAACAACGTACAGCATTCCCCTTCTTTTGACAACTCCTTTAACCACACCAATATCTTAGTGTTGAACCAAGCGATCTTGCAATATGCTGGCTTTTCCAAAACGTTTGAACTTATAACGGACGCCTCTAAATTTGCCATTGGCGTGGTACTATCCCAAAAGCAAAATCCAATCTGCTATGTTTCTTGGACTCTTAGTGAGCCTGAACTAAATTACTTTACAACAGGACAAGAACTTTTGGCAATAGCTTGGGGAACTAAGCAATTTAGACCCTAAGTTTTTGGAACAAAATTTACCCTATATTCAGACCACAGGACTTTAGGTTAGCTAAAAAGTTTAAAAGAGCCAAATTTAAAATTAGCAAGATGGTCACTTAGATTAGAAGAAATTAATTTCGATATAAAATATCTCCCAAGTAAATTAAATAAAGTAGTCGACGTACTATCACGAAACCAAATAAATCCTTTAGACATTTTTGACGACATTACGAATGATATCAAGGAGATTATAGACGAAACAAGTAAATTAACACTCCATAATGAAATTTTGATAACTACAGTATCATTCCTAACAGACCTAATTCCCCTGATCTCGCAGATATTTTTGACATTCCTTGTTTCAATCCAACGATCCCGAATAACGAAAATCTACCACAACCTTCAAAGGGACCCATAAACGAAAATCAGATTACATTCATTCCCAATTAGATTCAACCCCAACTATTCTAATTCCTGAGAAACCCCTACAACACTTCACCAACCAAATCGAATTTTTGGAACCCCTCTACCTAAACCAGTAAAAGTTACCAATTTTAACGGAAATAAGTTAATTCAAATTTATTTTAGTAAAAGTAACAAATTCTAGAAATTTAATTAACTGTTAATGAGCTATTGCCTACCAATAGCAAATAATTATTCCCACGCACAACAAAATTCCCTTTAATACGGAATTCACAACTCACGTAATCGAAAATCATTGTAAATAAATTACTGCTCTCAGGTACCTTTGTTCCCAAGAAAACTACTTTGCAATTCCAAATTCCAATTTATGCGAAACACAATTATTAACGTTCAGGAAAAACCAAATATGCGAACCCTTAACATTTCAATTAAACTCTATAAAAATTATCAAAGTAGCTAAAACAGCTTGGATCATCGGTGCTCCCACATAAACTATCATGGATATAAAATTTATCAACTCCTTAAGCAGAAAAACTCTAATTGGATCTACCTTAATCAAACTTTTGACTGATTGTTCGACACTAATCAACCAAAAAGTACTTATTTCAACCTATGAATCTTCCTCAACCGAAGCAATACGAATTCAAATTGCTTCCATAGGAAAACTCCAATTACATTCATTACCTCAACAAATGTCTTTAAAAATTGACTTAATACATATCAATACTCAAACTCTTACCCAAAATTAAGCAAAATTAACAAAAGAAACTTTGAGTTTGAAAAATGATCCTTCCACTATCAGTGATATCTCGGTATTACTACATTTATCACGATCGTAACAATCTTAGTCATATCAATAATAATATGGATTTATATTTATTCTAACCGTGGATCAATAATCAATAAATTGCTCGAATTTAGTAAAAAAAGTAAAAAAGATGAAATGTCTCCCCAAAATGACATACTCTTAGCCCAATGCCTGCAAATAACAAAAATGTAGATAACAAAATAACTAAGTAAGTAAAATTAGGAATTAGCTAGGTAGAGATAGGATTTTAATAATAATTATTTAAATGCAATGCGAAGTAATGTGCAAAATACTACGAACAATGAATATGAAAATAAAAATTAGACATGAATCAATTAGGAAGAATTGCTAAAATAAGTATTATGAATAAAACAAACAATAAATAAGTCAAGTATGGACTCCTATGACTAAGGTAGTTGCATGGGGTAAGCCCAGGTACACATATACTCCATATATTATGTAAATAACCAAGACAATAATAAAGAAGCTGTTGAAAACAAAATTGTTTGGTAAAGAACTTAAATTTTAAAGAACACTTATAAGCAATAGACATAAAAGGTTCGCAAATCAGAGACGACCGCCTGGATATAAGTTAGCTAGAAATTTAATTAATAATTGTCATTTTAAAGAGAGAAGCAAAATTGTTAAAATTAGATTCAAACATTAATTTCATTTTGTCTATATATGTATGTATTTAATGTAGACTTATTTGTGTAACTTTATATTATGCATTCTCTTGCAACACAATTTAGCTATAAGTACATGTTGTCATGTTGAATGTAATTGTTTTACAATAACTAATAAACTTGTGACTTTCGGTATTTTTTAGTTTTTGAAAACTCTTTTCTCCGACAAAAAAAGTTAATTCTGGGATTATACTCCTGCTGTTCCGTTTCTACCGTACTGTGTTCTTTCTCTGTCTCGCTTCTCGCAGCTCAGAGCCGAACCTATCTTCGTCGGCCTGTAGTTCATTGAGTATTTTAAAGTTAACATATAGATTTCATTTTATTTAGCAAACCGTGTTCACCCAAAAAGTAGTAGTTCAATTATTCAATAAAACTTATCCTAATCGGCAACCCCTTTGTCAAAGCACAGTGCGTAGAATTGAAACTAAATTCCGAGAATTTTGACACCTGCGTGATCTCGCTAAATCTGGTAGGCCGTCAGCGAAAGAAGATCAGCTTAACGTTTTTTCAGCAGTAGAGGATAATCGCGATACCATGCTTTCGGAAATTGCTTCTACCTTCAATTTGGTACCGTCTACCATCCACAGGGTAACGATAAATGAAAATTAGCATGCGTATAACTGGTCTGGTGACAGTACTATGTTACAATCATGATGATTTTGTAAAGAATATCATTTTTCTGATGAAGCTACCTTTGTTTTAAATGATAATATAAATAAACAAAATTATCATTATTGAGCAGTAGAAAATCCACATTAGATTGTGGACAGTCACACTCAAAGCCCTGCAAAAGTGAATGTGTGGTGCGGTATCGTTAACGGGAGAATTCTAGGGTCTTATATTTTCGACGAAGATTTAACCGAACAACCTCATCCCAGCCCTAATGGCTTTGTACCCAAATTCAGCCGAAGCTAATCTTCTCAGGAATAACTTCTTCCTTCAGCAGGATGGGGCACCTTCGCGTTACGCCGCCCCTGTTCGATCCTACTTGGATGAGATTTTCCCAAATAGTTGGATAGGAAGAAGGGGGCCGATTGAATGATCAGCCAGATCGCTAGATTTGACACCCCTAGACTACTTTTGATGGAGATACTTAAAAACTAAGATATACCGTAAGCGGCCAGTGAATTTGGAAGACTTAAAAGACAGAATTGCTACAGCAATTAGTCGTACATCTCCAGAAGTAATTGACAATGTGGAAAGAGAGATTGTTAATCGCCTTTGTTATTATCTGGTCATCAACAGTGCATAGTTTGAACACCTAATGTAGTCATTTTTTATAATTTAACATTATCAATAAACTGTAGGATTTATAAATTTCAATCTCATTTTTCTCAAAAATTTTCTTATATCACCTATATCAATTTTAACCTTGTTGTATGTAAGCAAATACGCTGTTTAAGATTCCGTAATAAACAAAAAGGAGTTGCTATTTAAAAAAATATCGGCGACGCCAAAGTATTTTGAAAAATGGTCGAAAATCTTAAAAAAATATAGAAAAAAATTGGCAAATTATTTTAATCGTTTGACTTGCCCGAGCGATTTTTCAAAAAAAAGATTTAGACAGTCTTTATCGAATTTATTTAATCAGACGCTTAGAGATGAATAAAATTTATCTAAGGAATATAGGATTGCTTACAATTCCTAAACATAACACAACCTTTTCCTTTTGAGCGTAATTTTAATTTTTAGTTTTTAGTTTCAACATTCATGTAATGTTAATTTATATTTGATTAACGATAGCTTTATAATAGTTTATTTAGTATAAATAATATAAAGAACGAGATTCCTTCTAAAAATGGCACGAATTTTAAAAATTAATTCGGCACAAGTGAAAATCCATGAACAATTGTAAGGCTTCTCACCAAAAGATTTTTAACCTAATTAAATAGGTAAAAATATATAAGTTTGCATTTTCAAACAGCGTGACACAACATCAGAAGACCAATAGTTTCGCCATAGTGGGACTCATCAGTGCTGGATGACTTGACACGCTGATTGAAAATGCAAAACTTCCTTTTAAACTCATAAACCTGTGTGGGTGTCAATGATAAATAATGACAGAGCCATTTATTGTTTATATTAGGAGGTATTTTAGCTTATGTCATACGTTCAATAAAGATTATTATTGTTACTATTTCATCAATTTGTTGGTACTTACATACGTGTACATTAAATTATTATTTTCTATTCAATTGACTACCTGTCCCACTGGGTACACACCATGATAATATATTGCATATTCTATGATGATTATGGTAAATGATAATTTACTTATCACTGCTAGCGGAAGAGCTCTATAATATCTTTAATAATTAACCATATATATTAAAACAACCTAACGAATCATGTGTGATTGACTTAATAAATAAATTATAACATCAGCATGTTTTTAGTAATTTACAATAAAACTAAGAAATTAAATTGACCCTTATATCTATTTTTCCTACATTTTAACATTTATTTTTAATAATAGGTAAGCTAAAGGCGAGGATTATTTTTCTGATTATCGTATTTTAATAATGCCAGAAGCAATTTTACATAAATTTTGAAAAGTTTAATTAATCTTATTACGACGATAACGGATAAAAAATTGTATAGTTGCAGTTATTTTAGAGGATTTTAAGTACTACTCAATCGGTTTTGTTGTATTTGATACCTATTTTCTATATACCGTGTGTTCTGAAAACCTTATTTCAGAGAAAGGTTAACAAGTTAAATGCTTCTAGTTATTGGAGTACTTCCTTTATTTTATTCAAATGCTACTTACTTAACTGAATCTCAACAGAAAGTGAGGGTCAAATCTAAATTGCCCGCGATTAAACAGTAATTAGTACGTAATAAATTTATAGTTAGTGCTGCTTAATCCATGTTTTTCTGATTTTGCTGCTAACATCGCAACACCTCCACACTGAATTTTTACACCATATTGCAGAGTATGCCTCCCTCTAATTAACTCTTACATTAAATATATTATTTACCGATAATTGAGTGATGCACTAAAAGCTTGAATCCAACAAATCTGACTTAGTCAGAGTCGCCATTCGTTCGGAGTCGTCATAAACTTACTCAATGTGATCCCCCCATTAAATTTATTAAAAGCAGCAGCTTTTATTTAATATAATTAATAGCATTACATAGAATTTGTCAATTTTGTCGAAATCTATGATAATAGAGTTGAATTAATAAATAGCACTGACTATACAAACAAGAAACTAAAATACTCATACCTTGCATCTCCAGAATGCGTACACAAATACAATTGCAATCATACCAAAGTACAAAAGGCAAAATACGATTAAATCCCTGCCATACAAACTTAAAATTATTCGAAAATATGTTTAAAATTTTATGGGTACAGTAATATGTTTTGTAGTTAATAAAATGGTTAAATTTATAAGCTTCCTGTATTCCAATTAATCAAATTTGTAGGTAGTTGACCAACACTATATTACTTGAATAAAAAATAAATGGGAATCTATTTTAATTATTATTTTACGATTCAACATTAAAGTGATGGCGTTATCAATTACAGCAATATTGATCTTCTACCCTAATTACTACATGACACTAAGGAATCAATTCCTTCCGAAGCAGATTTACTATCAGTCTTATATAACTTTGCAATTTAATCTATTAGTGTACTGCAACAGATAACAAAAATTTCACTATATAATTATACAATTTTAAATAATTATGATTTATGCAACAGTTTGAAACATATAACTTCATTTCGACGAAAAATGGATAAAGCTACTTTTAGCAACTTTTACTTACACTGGGTCTGCAATAATATTAACGTACTCTCAGTGAACTAGGAGAGTTAACCCCATCTTCTGTAAATATTAATGTCGCTTGTGAAATTATTATATAAATCTTGGATTAGAAGTATTACATCTGAAGCAATGGATTTTACAGCACCTCACTTGCAATTTAAACCACGAACATTGAAAATCAACAATATTGGTGTGCTCAAGACATTATCTCTGCAAAGGTATCGTTAAAGAATGGTTTCAAAAATTATAAATCTACTTTAAGTGTAACTAGTTAGAATACATTAATAATATAATTATATGTCAGCAGTCAAAATAAATTCAAGTTAGGTAGGATTATTCTAGAAGTAATGCATATTATATGGCTGGAAGCATACTCAGTTCAGTTTTATTTCCCGCGTTTTCTAAGCTTTGCTGGGTAGTTCTCACAAAATCATTGCTAAATAAGCTCTTCTAGGCTATACAGAATTGTTTATTCCCAGTTATTTTCAAATTATTTTGAAAAACTGTAAATAATTGATGGCTAAAGGTTTTCATTTCAAACATTTATGCCTGCAACACAACTATATAGGAAATAGGCCATAACTTCAGTGTTTTGAATTAAATTCTATATTATTTGTATCACGTCAACTTTGTGAATTGTTTAAGAAATAAATTTATATGAAATCAACTACTCTAATAGCGGTAGCGGGTAGAAGGTCAAATTGATGATCACTTACTTTGTATTTTGAAAACATATGGCATTCGACAACTATGTAGAGTAAACACTGATATGTGCAAATAAAAGTGGTGGCCAATATTAAATTAATTTCTTCGTTTCATTAATAAAACAAAAATGAATAAGCTAATAATTTATTAAAGAACTTCAGACAGAATACTATAAATTACGAAATTTTGTACTTGAATTTAAAAAAGGCTAGAGTGAATTTAACCAGAAAATATTTGTAACTCAATTAGCATTATTGAACAGTAATCACTTTTGCAATTTTTTACCTATACATAATTTGCAAAATATTTACGTAAATATATAACGTTATTTTTTCTATTTCCGATGGGAGTTAAACACTAGAATGCCAAAAGGCTGCGTAGATAATTTCGTAGACGCATTGTGGATCATAAGACGTTAGAGCCTCACCTTTTAATTATTGTTTATTAAAATTAGATTCAACAAAATGTAACGTACATTATAATTTGGGTAAGTACCCATAAAATAATAAAGTAATACGAGGGAGACTATTTCTTTTGTGAACCTAATAATAAAGGAACAGTGATTTATCATTGAAAATTAATTTATTGTTTTTCAAAATAATCTTCTTTATGATCCTATACACCTGTACATTCTTTCGAACCAATTTTCAAAACATCTTTGCCATTCTGTTTTAGAAATCTCTAAAACATGGCCGTTGAACACATTGACGCCTCCTTCTCCCGACAAAAACTGTTGTCCAAGCAATTTATGTATTCTTAACGTTCGGGAACAAAAAGAAGTTACTGGGTTCCAAATCAGGACTGTACGGCGAATGACTCATTAATTTAATTTTATGAGTGTTCAAATAATCGGCTGTTAGACGGAATGTGTGAGAGCTCGCATTGTCGTGATGCAGAATGATCCTACGGCGCTTGTTTGTTTTCCTTATTTCGGGAAATAAATGGTGGTGTACCATTCAGATGTGACCGTTTAACGTTCCTGTAAAGGCACTGTTGCCACATGACCAGTTTTTCAGAACAAACAGGCGACGATTTGTTCCTAAATGCGTCGATTGCGAACAACTTTTGGTTCATCTCGAAACACCCATACATTCGACTGCTGTTTACTTTCCAGCTCATAGGCATATATCCCCGATTCGTCACCTTTTACAATATTATGTATGTCTTTTGAAGCGCCGCTGTTATATCTTTTTCAGTTGTTTTCAAATTATGTGGGATCCAACGAGAACAAATCTTATTCACGGCTAAATGTTCATGCTGGTCGAACTAATGTACAAGGTCGTTTAGAATCAGTATGTCATATGACGGTCTTGCATTCTCAGTTTTTGCATAGCATCAATGTTTTCTGACATAACAACTGATTTTGCACCACCTTCACGACTTTCGCCGGTGAGCAAACGGCGGCCGCAATTAAATTCGTTATATCAGCGTTTCATATTGGCAAAGGATGTGGATTGATCGCTAAAAGAGGAAGTAAGTTGATCAATGCACTCTTTTGTACATTATACACGTGACTTTTACGCTGTCACTATAAATACCATTAATTACGTTCAAATTGAAAGTGTTTTGAATAAGGTTATGTTCAAAGATGTCAAACTTTCATTACAAATGTTAGATGGCGCCTTGAACACGCAGTGCTGCCACGGCTCACAATATAAACGGTGTCCTTCGTATCACGTTCGGCGTTACTTATATTTGGGAAGGCCTAGGAATAAAGAACAGGGGTTAAAATCACATGAAGTTCTAATAACAACAGCTATATGACCTAGAAATGGATACGATAGTAATTTCTAATTAATTTAACCAAATGTGAAGGTACTTCCATAGCATTAACCATAAAGGAAAGAAGTTTCTTCCAATAAAAGAATACCCAAGGTAAAACCCTAAAAGTGCAAAAGATAATCACAAAGCAATTAATGAATAATAGAAGCGAGCTTAAAAAGTTACAATTAACAAAATCACATCAACCACACACTATCTAATTTATATCGTTACAAAAAACTTAATCGTGCGGAAGATAAGGCAGATTAAAGAGACCAAATTAAATTTGAAAAAGCAATGTATACGGCATCTCGGGATAAAAAATTCAAATCAAAGAGAAACCTGTAAACTTAGACAAAAATAAAAGAAAAATTTAAATTACAGAAGTAGAGATGCGCACATTGAGTGCCCGTTACGAAGTAAATTAGAAGTTCAAAGGAAATGTTACAAATGGATATACAGTGAGAACTGTCTAAACCGGAATTCCAAGGCACCATGTATTTCTTCCATTTTACACAGGTTTCCGTTTTAAACCGATTTCCATTTTTTTAAGTACATACATACATGTAAGTGACCCACAGTGACGCTACATAAATTCTTTGTTTACTAATTAGCTTTTATAATATTATATTTTAAACGTTTAATTTTATGTTTACACACATTGACATTTTTTAAAGTTTTGCATTTCATATTTGTGGAATCGTGTTTGAATTAAACTTTTATTATAAACAGAAGCCTCTTCGGTGATGGTTCGTAATTATATTAATGTTTTAAACATTTCTAGATCTAGCAGCTATAAATCATTCATACGTAATTTTGTTAATTTCTGCATTTTCAGTTGGGCGGTGTCTGCGTTTTTAAAACGAGTTTTGTACATTAATAAACCACTGTTCTTGAAAATGAGCCCTGTTTTTCCAAATAGCATACACCTGTGTTTTCCCGTAGATAAATTTAACGATAAGTTGCTTTATTTAGGTTAATTTTTTTTAAGTGTGATTCATTCATTTTTACTTAAAAAAACAAAAATCTAGTTAAAAATAACAATCTTAAGGTGATTGAAAAATTAAAACAATTTTATTATTCGCGGACGAGACGTGTTAATTTCAAACACTACGAGAACACTTGTAATCGCAATTGTAACTTGCACAATATACGTAGGTACTTAGGATTGAAAGTGCACGTGAGTCGTTTTAAGAACTACTAATTCTACGTTTAGTAAGAATAAGTCCCTTTTGAAGTTTTTTAATAAGATTAAAAAGTCTTGCGGTTAAATTTAATTCACAAATATAATTTTAATTCCCTCTAAGGAATACATACATATTTATACAAGTTTAAAGCTTATTTACATTACGCACATGCGGACAAAGTTTTTCATATTTTTCAGGTTAAATTTATTCCATCGGACCTATGTTTTCTTTCTGTGCTCACATTAAGCAGTTTCCGGCTTAACCTATGTATTTTCCCTATAATTTTCACTGGACCGTACATATTTTCCGGAATAAGCAGGATTGCGGTTTTTCCAGTTTCTGCCTTATGCAGTTTTCACTGTAGTCTGTTCCAAAATGATGGCGAATGTATTGTAATCTCAAAATGTGTAACAGGTAGAAAAATGGTTAAATTGATTAATCTTAGACAAATCTGTTACAAACGAAGAACGGTTCACGGAATGGTTGAATTTGTTAGGGTTTTGTAAATATCTGTATTTGTTATTTTCTTTGAACTTTGGATGACAATTTTTCTAAAAAGCAAGCATGCCTAAAAATTTGATAAGTTGCTAGGGCGTAATATAAATATGGAAACGATAAGCTGATGTTTTATTAGATTTTGATGATTTTCATCTCCTTATCCAGAAAGTTCAAGAAAACTACACTATTTAGTGCGCAATGTAACGCTTACGTTCCACGAAGTGCAGCTTCCAGGGAGATGCATAAACTTAGATTGTATTTCAGCAAACTACGGGTATGGAGTCCTGGTTTACGCACGAGCTTTTGTAGGGAATTTTAATAGATGCCACACAAAGGGGCAATAGACTACTCGTTCCAAATCAGGAAGTTTAAATAGATCAAGAAGATGCTGAGGCTTTATTAATTCCAGGTATCCCTTCTTTTAAAATATTCATTCCGGGTAAAGTAACGTTAATCAATGGAAGACAAAATTTATGGGTTACACTTCGTTCATTAGTAAAAGAAACACTGCACCATGTATTTAGTATAAACAATCCTTTACCATTATTGTTTGGCGAAACCTAATGTGGTTTGCTACAGATACGATCTGTATGACAAGTAATTCTGACAGCTATAGTCAGCTGATTTCAAATCTGTGTCCTTATAAAACAACATAATGTTTATATGAAAGTGGGTAATCGGAAACTCTGAAGAATATTTGCAAAAACGCCCAACTGGCCCATATCGGCTATCTCATAGTTGGGATGGTACAAATAAGTACTTAGATTTGATATTTTTGCGTGCGTAGTCTTTATTATATACAACTATTTTTTTATTGTCGATTTATTTCACTCATTTGTTTATTGTAATTACACATTGTGCATGTATATCTCAAAAACCTTTGAGTTTACTAGTATACACATATTATGTATAATTTTTCTTTACTATTGATTCGATTCTTCTGAATATTCCATTATAGGAATGATGTAACCATAACTATTGGTGACTGATATGTAAATTGTTGAGAAATCCGAGGGTATACTGAGAACTAATGCCCACATGCTTGTAGAGGGTGAACGAAATAACCTTGGGAAACTCACAAGGTGGCATGTGGAAGTAACATTCCCCCTCAATACGTAGTGCAGGTTTGAGGCCGTTATGCTTATTCAATGTATTTCGAAAAGCGGAGGTGTGGAGACGTGTTCTAGTCGTATGTTAACGCCAGTTAAACAGCGTGCTATTATCGAATTTGTAACTGCTGAAATAGTAACTGCTACTGAGATTCATCATTGTTTAAAAGCTGTGTATGGTGAAGATGCTGTTGATATATCTAATGTAAATCGATGGGTTTTAAAATGCCATGGTTGCGAGCCCGAAAATGCCATAATTGTTGATGAAACACGCAGCGGAAGTTCTATCACTGACACAGATGGTAAACATCGCAAACTCGTCGGAAACTTGAATCAAAATGTGTTGGAGGCAGCCTGATGCCAATAGCGTTGGAACATGATAACGCTCGTCTACACACCTCACGCGCATCTGGAGAGGCTCTGCGAAATCTGAAATTTGAACCGATTCCACGCCCTTCTTATTCCCCCAATCTTGTGCCTTGCGATTTTAATTTTTTTTCTCTACTCAAGGGAGACCTCGCACCAAGAGGTGAAGGTAGCAGTCAAGTCCTGGATTTGGGTTGGAACAATTTTTCAGCGACGGAATGAGAAACATGTTACACATTGGCAGAAATGTGTTAGCTTTTACAGTGACTATGTTGAAAAGTAAATATATGATTTTGAAACTTAAGAGTCGTACTTTAGTGTAAATTTTGCCCGACCTTGCTATTTGTTCTTGTTTGCGCTCTACAAGCATGTGTGCAATAGTTTTCAGCCTATCCTCATAGAACCTCGCCTAGTTGTAAAAGTGCTACAATTCCGTGCTGTGTTCCATAATTAGTATGTGGTATATTACAGAAACATGTTTCATAAGATATGTCTTTATCACATAAGTTCAAGTTTTAAAAATTGGGCTCGTTTTCTAAAGAACAAGTATGACAGAATATATTATGAACCAAGTTTTTTATATCAACTTACCTTTTTGTGCGTATATATCTTAAAATGTGGGGAAAATGGATGATCTTAATGTATTACTGATTTAGAGAATATTTTGAGTAGTAATACCAGTATTTTGACATCTGGAAATGATAGCTTTGTTAATTTTCTATTTAATGTTGACGCTTGTCAAGATTAATTTTTAATATTGCCCATCTTTCAAAATAATATATTCCATGTTAAAGGGAACGCCATTATGCAACAAAAATTCGTTTTGTAATGATCTCGTTTTGACATGAAAACAGTATATTAAAAGACAAGATTCATAAGACGTTTTTACTGCTTTAGTTCACATTTAAAGAACCAGCCTACCAAACCGAGTTTTCTAGATAATAGTGCAACGAACACTTGGCTTTTTATCGATTGCTTACCGTGAAGCTGAGGTAGCTGCAGTGGAAAGAATATTAAAACTATATACAAAATTGTTTAATTTATTTTATGATCGCTAATAACTTTTTGTGGATGACATAGGAGTCGGGCTTTGACGTTACGTTGTTGAAATATTCTATTACCCGGTCCTGTCTAAGCTGTACCAGCAATAACATAGCAAGGACACTAACATGACATGCAACAGTATCAAAGACAAATCGACGTTCCATTCTAGGATAAATAAATAGAAGTGCGGTTATCAAAACCCATGTAAGCGTTTCAAGTAATTCCTAAGAGTTTTTTTCATAAATGTGATTGATTTTATACAGTAAGATTATTAAGAGATTTTGCGATGTTTGCAAATCTGCGCGATATTAGCAACATAATTTCAAGCAACTCATTAATGGTGTTTATCTTTAGGTTGGAACCATTCTCGTGCTGATACATTGGGTTAGCTTCCAGCACATTTTTGGAAATCACATTACGCAGCAACTTAACTTCAATTATGAACAAATTGCAGTTTTTCGGACAAAGTTGTAGGTACAAAAAATTCTTCAGATGACCATTGAGGACTATCGAATAGTTATTACATTATTCAGGTGAACTAAATATATTTAACAGGACATACCACACAAGACAATTTTTAACCTGCTTTTTAAAGTCATTGAGGCATTACTTTAACCAAATTACATCGTAGTCTATTATCCGAGGCCCAACTGACTATAAATTCCGAATTCTGGCGGTGTTCGGGCTCCATAATTACTTATCAATATTCATTTTTCATGCCTAAGGCGGAGATCCACCTGAAACCGGAATGAGCACGACAACCTTCGATTAATTAACTATTGTTTAATTAATACAAATCACTTTTCTGTGAAAAGATACCAAAGTATCTATTTTAATAAAATAATGGGCTTGATAGCATAATTTTTTATTATTAATTAGAATCGGCGGAAAGCTTAACAGTATTTCTGGAGTTAGGATAGTAGCATCCTTTAAGGCATCACATAAAATAACCACACCAGTAAAAGAGTAGAATGCCTATCGTATTTGGAAGCTAAAATATCGAAACAAAACCATCACTACAAGTTTACCATTTGTGATTGTAATTGACTGGAATTTTTTCAGGGTTTTGTAAACAATACACAATAAAATAAGTAAATTATCTAGATGTACAGTATTTAGTTGTTAACGCATTATCATCAGAAAAATTCAATGTTGTCAAATTAAAAACCTTTGATTAAGTTAAGCCCTTTAAAACGTGGTCATTTCTTTAAAATAATAAATAATGGAAATATAGGCGATCCTTGAACAACTCCT
This sequence comes from Phrixothrix hirtus, assembly GCA_024586415.1. Lineage (NCBI taxonomy): Eukaryota > Metazoa > Arthropoda > Insecta > Coleoptera > Phengodidae > Phrixothrix > Phrixothrix hirtus. The sequence goes on along the minus strand of JAHWXV010765946.1, from coordinate 4,817 downwards.
CGGCAGGTATTTATAACTATTGTTTGACTTAAATTTAGTTGAATTTGGCTGAATTGTTTTTCCCAAAACGGGCAATTAGTCTACCAAGCTTTTCATCAATAGTAACAATATGTTACCAATTCCATGTGATCATAATTAATATTTTCGAGCGTTTTTAAGAAGTTATTTAGAAGAACAATTATAATGTATTTTCTACGACAACTTGACCTGTATTAAGTAACCATTCATAATAGTTTGGTAGATGTAGGCACCAGTCTGGGAACAAATCCACGTTGAATACTACTTAATGAAATATGGTTTCTTAAACATTTACCAATAACACGTTCAATTATTCTCCTGATTAGTGAGAATATTGTAATTGGGCAGAAGATCTTCAAATTTGGGAATCGCCGCCTTTATAGATTATATTGTTCTAACGGATTGAAATTCAGTAGGTAAATAGCACTGTAATGACAAATTAGTTATAACCACTGGCAACTGCTGACAATTTATTACGTCTAGTTAGCATATTCGAACTGTACAACCTCAAAGGCGTTTTGATTTTAGAACGTTGTTTCACTTTCTTGTCTGCTTTAATAGGATTTTTACATTGTTTAAAAGTCTAATTATTGATCGTCTGCTCACTAGCTTTACTTTTTATAAAATTTACAGAATGAATGTTTTGAATGAGGTAAAATGTGTAAAGCATTTCTTAATATGCTAACGAAGTTACAAAGTTCTTGTTGAAATCTTTAAATATCTTTGAACCTAGCTGCCATTTTTAGGAACCTAGGGTAACGTTCATTTAGCAGCTTAGTTATTTCGTAAATTTCAGAAGATTCTTTATTCAAAGTATACCCGTGTTTAAACTCAAAACTACAATGAATTCCCAGAAACTAGCACCCTTTGCGTCGTATGGAGCACTGGCGGATAGATTAGCCGCCGGTCAAGGTCTAACGCTTTCAGTTGCATATCTGCTTTCTGTGTACGAAGTTTAATGTCACTGTGATTAATTGTCTTGTTTCTCTGGCTGTTTATTATGTCCAAGAAAATAGATAACGCCGCCACTTGTAAAGTTAGGGTAGCAGTTATATTTCGCAAATTAAGAAATATGCGACCATGTGGCACTGACTGTTACGGTGGGCGATTCAAAATCAACGGAGACGGCTGTTGTCAAGCAACATGACCATGCCAGACCTCATGCGGCTAGGAAAACATAATTAATCTATTCAACAATTCAATAGAGAAATTTTCAGCTATTCACCCTATATCCCGAACCCAACTCCTTCAGATTTTCATCTCTTTACAAAACCCATGGATTTATCGTAGTAACGAAATTTTAAAGTGATGAAGAACTACTTACCTCAATAAACAGTAGCGGAGGACTGTGGAATTGGGATACCAAAATTCGTAACCCATTTTGACAAATGATTAAATTTGCACGGCCATTATACAGAGAAGTAGTTTAAGATATATAACTTACAAATAAAACGTTTAGTTTTTTAATATTTAACAATCATTTTCTAATTCCCAAACTGGTGCTAGTTTCCGGACAGCCTTGGCAATATTAGTATTGCTGATACTGCATTTAGCAGTAATTTTACAGCGGTGTTCATTTAGGTGAGATTTGGTAAGGTGAATATTACTATTTTTACATAATTTTCTACAAAAGTGCCACTTAGAATTAATATGCGACGAACTACATAAATAATATATTTTAAGCTTTACAGTAGCATAAATCTTTAAAACTTTGTGTGATGAAAAATTTCTAGTACAGAAACAAAGCTTAATATCAGCAATACTTGTTTTCACAATATCCTTTTGATCTATGGCTAGATTAATATTTTCAATTTTAACAGTTTTGCATCTAAAACTATATTTAGGAACATCATTAAAAGTTTAAATTTTCAGACGGCCCAGCTTCACGTAAAGCTGGGCTTGATAATGAGAATTCTTTCCGCTTTTCTGAATCCGTATATGTTTAATATTTCATGAAAAGCAAGAAAAGTATTTGACTTGACATTTGACATTTATTATTTCACTTCCTTATATACATATGTATGTGGACGCGTTGTAAAAATATAGAACCTAATATAACAGAATAAAGTTGCAGGCAGTGATTTCATTAGATAGTATCAGCTTATGTAAATTTACAACTCTTAATTTGAGCGCGGCTCACCCTTAGGACTAATTGAATATATAGTTCAAACAATTGTGTCATTCTCTTGAACTATAAGTTATATACTCACCATATCCGAGTTGTTAGACTAACGTGAATTCTCTTTCAAATTTATAGCTTTCATACTTTCAATACCTCTTAAAGACTAGATCGTGACGTAGATTACACTGCACTAACTCATATTATGCAGTAAGTTTCCTGTTACAACCTTTTTTTAGACATCGTCATCAAATCTAGAGAAATATTAACTCAATAAATGTTTAACATGATAGTAACACACATTTTCTCTACAATATAAAAAAAATTAATAATTAAAAAATAATTTTGATGTTAAATCAATACCAAGTTTACTATAACCAGGATTAAGTTACCATTTTCTGAAAACTATTACAAAAAAGTGCAATAACGATTATACTAGAACGATCCGTAATAGTTGATAAAGCATTAAAATTTGAAATCAGTTAGGCACTATTCAAAGAGGTTAAATTATAATGAAATATTCGTGTAAACTTTATAGTTTGTAAGTTCTAGAATAATTATTACATAAAAATGTGACATTTTTATGCAAATAAGCAATAGCCAATAAAAATGATCACACTCCTACAAACTTGGTAGCAAATACTGCGATGTTTATTGACTGTGGTATTACAATACTGTCTTGTTTCAAATATGTACATGAAATTCAGTTTAAAAGATCATATTTTATAAATATGATCTTTCAAACTGCATTATTATTAAAGTAGAGTTACTCTACTATATAGGGCATATATACAGTTTGACCTGAAGTTTGATTAAGAACTTCATTGGCTGTTTAACTAAAATATTTGTTGGATTGAACTTGAGCATAAGTTGAATTAAAATAATTTCGCGCATTATTTAGATTAAAAAAATTTTCACGGTTTTTGTGCAACATAAATTTGTGCATTGATGGGACATATGTAATTTGATTAAACGCTTTAATTATATAATTTTGCGGATTTGTCTTGATTTGATAAATTAATTAAGCAATTTTGCCGATTATTCGGATTAGAAACATTTTCGCGGTTTTTTTGATACCTAAATTTGAGTGTTGGTGGTGTATAACATTATAGTTTCATGGATTTCTTTTGATTAGATAGTTTAATTTTATACAAATTTTTCGCGTTGATTAGTTAATTGAATTAAACATATTCCGCGGCGAAAGTAATTTAATTAAACGATTTAATTAAAATATTTGTTGAATTGATCTGATTCGTTAATTTAATTAAAGCATATTTCGCGCTTTTTATAAATCATTTTAATTGAAATATAATTGCAATTTGATTAAACGTTTCAATTAAGCAACTTTGAGAATTGGCAGCATATTAAACCTTTAATCAAATTAATTTGGCGGTTATTGTGAGATTAATTAATTTAATGGACATTTCAATTACAAATTATTTACGCAGTGTATTTGTGAGATGTCAATTTCATTGCATATAAACTTTTTTGCAATTTTTATTGATATTCCACAAATTAGCGACATACTAACCCTTTAATTAAAATAATTTTGCTGTTATTCTGAGACAAATTTATAGATTTGATGAATGGACTGATTAATGAATTATATTTCGTGGTGGATTTAGGAGACATATATTTGTTTCACATATGTAATTGAAACAATTTCTCAATTTGCTGCGAAAAGGCTGACTAATTAATTATATTCCGCGGGGAATTTATGTTAGGGTGAGTGAGTAAGACATAAATTTATTTGAATTTTATTAATTAATATGTTTTAACGTCTAACGCTATAGCGGAAGAATCCTGTTAGAATTTGCAAACCTTCATTTTATTTGAAGGGTAATAAATTTGGCGGTTTTGTAAGCAACTTAAACGAAATTTCTGAAAACATTGCGGTAAAATTGGAAAACAAACATTATCTATATTCAAATAATTCAACTTAAATATGTAAAATATTATTAAACATTTGAATTAAAATACCCTAGCGACTTTGCATGCATTATCACATGTTACCCAACAAATCTTGATCACCATCAATCAGGTCTAATTAAAAACTTTAGAATTCAAATTATGGTTGCCAAGTTTGTGCTCTATTCTGATAATGAAAATATTGTCGTAAAATTGGAAACAATAACCATTATTTGTTCAAATAATTCTACTCGGATTTCCAAAATCGTTTAAACAGTTAAAGTAGAATAAATTAGTAGTTTTGCGTTTAAATACTTTAAATACTTACGAATAAAACTAAGAAAAAATGGAAATTTTCATGTAAAGGTACGTTAATATTTTGGTTGAGCAGCCAATGTTATAATTATGAATAATGCAGCACAGCCCTTAGAAAAATACGAATAATGTGGCAAAATATCTGAATTACTACAGTTTCACCATTTTGCGTGAGACATATTTATATTTTTATATCATAAAAATGATAATAAATTTTTTGCGATCTAAAATACAAATTTAAACGTTTTTAAATTTATTCAACCTTAAAACGAATTTTTCTGTTCAATACGAAATAGGTAGGTATTTCTTAAACAAATGTAGACGGCAACAATTTGATATATTAACAACATTGGGGATTATACACAAATTGTAAATAGCGCTAAAACCGGAAACAACTTATATATATATATATATATATATATATATATATATATATATATATATATATATATATATA
>JAHWXV010765913.1:0-11390 GCA_024586415.1 Phrixothrix hirtus | reverse complement strand
GCAACGAACGTAACCTAAGAAATGAAAAGTAACTAAATTGAATTTTTATATACAAGGTGAACAAAATATTATAACTAAAATTTAAATGTGTGCGCCGACACCTCCTAATTGAGAAATTCAACAGCAAGAAGTTTCTAAAAATTCCCAATTAAACTGTGGCGCATTTTACTAAGCCCCGCAACGAAGTTAATCTAAATTCACTCGCAAAATAAAGGAAATAAACATAAAAAGAGGTTGTCTAATATGGGATACACATCATTTCCAGATACTATATTTTCCTGTCACAAACCTTGTTTCTTTTTGGAAAGAAAAGTCCGTTACAAATCTTCAAACACGCTTCTAACATCAATTTTGACGATTATAAAATTTTCTATCTGTGGCATCCGCTTATCGAAGATATGGTATCAGGTAATGTCGGGCAGTCATGCAGATCAGTGAACTGCAATTGTTTTCACCGATTGTGCTCAATCTCCCTTCCCGCATTTGCCCGAAATCTTACTTTTATCTCTGGCTTGGTTGATAAATGAACAACAGTGCCCTAATGGAGCCCAACAATAGTTAATACAGATGCTTCTGGAAACCGTTCTTCTACGCCAAGTTCTATTTTTATTCGAACGTACAATTAGGATTTCACATGGAAAAAATAAAACGCGAAAGTGTTTTAGTTGCGGTGTTATCTTTGCCAAATTAGTACACTTAAACCACAAATATAGAAAATGCATTTTTCAGTTAGAACAATTCGGTAACATCTCAGAATTTGACAACTAAAAATAATAGTTAAGAGTGACAATCGTTACGATAAATATTTCAAAGCCCACAGGACTGAAGATTTTCTAGGATCAGCGAGCCATCACGTTACCTTCTTGAGACGATAAGAGCGGAAATTATAAAAACTTTGCTAAAATCTTGGTAATTGTATTTTTCTAGTTTTACACCAGTCTTAAAAAATAATTTTTTAAACATTAACCTTCCATCGACTCATCAATCTTTCCTCACGATTTGGAAAGATTGATGAGTTGATGCAGATTATTCAAAGAACGAATGTAGAAATTTGAGACGACTCGAATTGAATGTGCGAAAAGTCCACTTGACATCGATTCTAGGCGTTGTGCATCTATGGTTTTAAATTGTCTCCAATGATCTATAAAAATATGGTGTATGTACGTAACTCAGTCTTTAAGCACAAAGAACGCAAGTTCAAACACGGCCAAAATTGACAATTCTTTAGCGGAAACAAATTTTAAGAAGTATGCATTCTTCTCAGATGAGGTGATGAATAAAAATTCCGTATTCAGGGCTGCTGCACCTCCAAATTCGGCTAAATTTTCACAACCGTTGAAACTATGGGGGCAAAAGAAATTTCCTCAACTCGAACCTTAACAAAAAAAAACACTTTTTATCTTTTTATCACAACGAAATTCCACCAATTCACAATTCTCGATTTAGATGGAAGCACGCATGTAGTAGAACATGGAAAACTTATAAGACGTCTCCTTTTTCATCGGCAACGAACAATCCTCAAAGTTGGGCACACAGTTAATTTTTTAAATTGAAAACAAGGGTATATAGAGAAAAACATTATTTGTAAAGAGTTTCCTATTTGTGTACCATCAACCCAACGGCCGATTCGTCCAATCGAAATTTAGTATTATATTCGTAAACTACATCAAAAATACTAATTTAAATGTTGTCTTGAAATTTAGGAAAAAATAAAGGCTGCGATAAAATAATCGGTTTTACATACAAAAACCACAGTGTTTTATGTATATAAAAGTAAAAAGTACATTCTTTTACTAATTCAACGTTGTCTAACTTTGAGTGTAGTTTTCACTTTTTTGTCGTCTATTTCATGTTCCATGTGCAAAATGTCAGCCAAATCGAGAATTGTGGTCTAGGGTATTTTCCTTGTTAGAGCACGTGACTTCATTTGAATAAGTGCGCCCTATCTGGAAAGAGAAGGACAAAACTCTTCGATGAGAAAACTCGTTTCGCCCATGAAATAATTGCAAATACAAAATTGACCGTTTGCATAGAAATAAAATCTTATACGATTGACCGAATAGAATAAAATTTTAAATGGTGAATCTTTTGCGATTATCAAAAATTGAACAAAAATTAAATTGATATGGAGATTGAGACGCGAAATGTTCAAGCCCAAAAGTTGTAGTAACATGATATGGAATGAAGAAGATTGCCGTACAGAGAAAAGTTATTCCCGTTATCAGTTGTAATTTTTCAATCACCTTACTAATGATATCGCTAATTAACGAGTAGTACACATTTTATTGTGTAAAAGGAAATGAAATTTAATTAATTGGCGCGATAAAAATGTTCTAAATAAGACGAATCATTTTGACTTACTTCGTAAAGATTAAACAATTAACAAATAGCTCGCATATCAAAATGCCCTTTTATGAGGACTTTGGACGTAATAGTAATACGACAATGATTACTTCATTTCTTAAGGATAAAATCGTGATTAATGACAAGTACAAGTGTTCTTTGGCATTGCTATTGTGAAATGCTGAAATGTTTACACAGACACGTTTTGCACACTGTAGAGATGTAAGGCTTTTATGAAGATTTTTGTTTTTAAAGTTTTGCGTTATCTAAATAGGTATTTTGAAATATTTAAGCAAGCAATCTTGAAATGTTTAGGACGTGTTTGTAAGATAATTAATTTCGTTCTAAAACAACACATTATTAGTTTTAGATTCTTATATTTATTTATACAATTTTGGCAATGCTAGTCGAGACCTTATTCAATAATTGGTTAATAGGAATAATTGCAACTATTTCACAAATACGAGTATTTAAACAAGGTATAATGTAAACATGTTTATAAGGTTCCGCAACTAAAATGTTGTAATGGAAGGTGATGTCATTTATAATTGTTTTAATAAAGTTGGTAAGCCTTACGGTCTTTGTCATTAAGAATTTGCCATAATGTTTCTTACAATCTTTATTTCTATTCATTAACAAAATCAATGACCAAATTAATTTACAAATGCTACCGTCTGAATATAAATTCCAAGAATTTTTCACAGTAGTGAACTACTAAGCAATTTACATGTTATATTGAGAAACGATTTTTTAACAATGGAATGGGCGGACAGCAAAATTTGGTAATAATGTAATACCGTTAGTTGCAATAATTTTACAGGTGCGGTTGTTGTGCAAATACATAAATTTTTGTCCGTGATATATTTAATCAGCCTAAAATTGTTCTATTTTTTACAGGACGGAGTTAAAATTAGAATCACTCGAAGATGCAGTCGTATTAGAAGAACCGGAAAGTGATTGGTTGCATGATAAACGAGGATGTCCTGCGTACGTCAGCCCGGAAATTCTCAAAGCCGGAGCTCATTATTCAGGAAAAGCGGCAGATATGTGGTCACTTGGAGTTATTCTTTATACGATGCTTGTTGGAAGGTAAATATTCATTATCTTTTTTCATTACAAACGTTTACTCATTATCTACCTTCACTAATTTTATTTCAATCATATAAAGAACCCTGCTTGTTAGTAATTTAGTCACGTACAGGTGTCTACTTTGGATTGGTTTCACTAAAAACATAACTTGTAAGGTCTACATTTACAACAAAGAGAGTAAATCTAGTTTTAAAATTAAAAAGTCGTTTTAGTTCCGTCTTCAGAATTGTGAATGAAAAGACGGTGCAATAAATCAAGCGGTATGACGTACACTAGTAACGAGCGTAACTAATTATTCGAAACAATAAAAACTAAGTGTAATGCATGTAAAAAGTTTACTGAAACCGTTTTATCGTTAAAAAGAAATGTCAAGTCATAAATAACTCAATTTTCAACTTTTTAAGAAAAATTGCCATATTCTCTATTCGTGACGCGTTTCTAATAAAAATGCCCCGTGCGTCACTGTAGCTTTTTTTACAAAAAAATGTGCTCGTGTGAATATGATTCCAACGCAAACAGTTCGGCTGGCGAATCTTGATATAAACGCCTGGCATCTATTTCGTGCGCACTCGTGAATCGAACCCGTCTCTTGACGGGTACGTATGTGCACATGCTTGCGAGTGACTGCGCATCATGTGTTTTCAATTTGGATGCGTTCGGTCTTTCATGTCTATTACGAAGAACGCGCGTTTTGCATTGTGCCTATCTTAAGGTTGTTGTTTCAGTAATTAACTCAAAAATTATGTTGTTATATTCACAAATTAATTCCTTGGAGTTTACCATAGTGTGTTCAAAATTTAGCTCCATTGCTATAGTTTCAATTATTTGGAATAATGGAAACTATAGCAACAAGTACTGAGAGTGTTGGGGGCTAACAACGCGTACATGTACTGTTTGTAACAATTATATAATCGTGATGCATTTTTACGCCCATCTTTATATTGACTCGACCCCGCTCTTGCCACCCTGCATCGTATCTCGCTGGCTTCTATCCGATCTATAACCAAGCGGAGTTTGTTTTATCTCGATGCGTTATTCTCGATTAGCTTTGTACAGGGTGAAATGAAAATGGACCGACATACTTTAACACGTCGTTGTGGAAACCTAACCACGCCCATTAACAACAAAATTACATAAAATAGAACTTTTTTGAAAAATATTGAAAATGTCGACTTTTTGAGTACTGTCGGAAAATGTGCATGTCGTAAAAGAAATAACATGTTTTAATATCAAATTACTGAATCTGTATGTGTTTATTCCGCGTGAACACTAACCTATCCCAATACAAATTAATGACCTACATGTATTCGTTCGTAGTTTTAGCAGACAAAAATTGAACATTAGTTTTAAACACGTTAATTTATACTAAATACCGTTTCACAGAATGCAGGTCTTATAAACACAAAATCGAAGCAATTGAACTGCAGAATTAAAATTTTTCTTAACCTTTCCCAACTTCCAATTTAAGATAAGATCAATGCAATGAGAACTAAAGAATTTACATTTTTACAAGAAGTGTTCAAAAATGCTCACCATCACTGTCAATATACGCGTGTGCCCTACAACGTAATGATTGTTACGTCTGGAGGAGCATTTCGGGGGAGAATCGCGAATTGTTCGGGCAACATCACATATTTGTTCTGTTAATTGTTCTAGGTTATCCATAGGCATTACATACACTAATTGTTTCATAAAAATCACCGGGACTTAAATCCGTTGTTCAACTTAAAACTAAATGTAATTAAATTAATAAACTTCGGTAACGAAAAACATTGAGAGCGGATTGTGCAATCTAGTAATAACAGATTCGCTGCTGGGCCGATTAATTTTTTTTGGCGGAATATTAAATTTTAACGAATAACGAAAATTGAATAAAAAAAAATTTACGACTTCCAGTGGAGTCGGTGACATTGACAAAAAGAGATTTGACGTCCGATTCCGGCGACTCCAGAGACGACGGAAGAACGGAAGAAACCTCATTATTTTATAACAGAAAACTTAAAAAACGAACTAAAAACTCAAAACACAAAAAGTATATTTTCCGTAATAACTGAAAGTTAGATGTACACTGTAAAATTCTTATAACAACTAATTCAAAACCAATTTACTGAAAAACCACAACAATTGCATGTTACGTAATAACCATAAAATTCTAATAACAATTTGAAACCAACCTAATAAAAAACTCAAAACACAAGAAGTATGTTACGTATCAACTTGACGAAATGTTCAGAAAAATACGCTTCTAATATGTTAACTTAAACGCATACAAGGAGAAACAGATAAATTTCATGGAAGTAATCACTGGCTCCGATCAGAGCTAACCAACACCACATGGCCGAGATGGCTAACGGTCCGATCGGAGTCGCCGGCAACGAACGTGTTGAACTTCAATTTGTTTAGTCTCAAGGTGTTTCCATGGAAACGATTGTACTAACAATGAATTAACAACACTTAAGCTGCTTCAGTTGCAAGGGACTGAAGTTTAAACCGATCCTGACACTATTTTCAACAGGGTTTAATAAAACACAAATCTTGATAATTTAACATGAATACAACGTTTGGAAACTATTCATTTTACGTTTATTTTAAATTTAAAAATTTAAATATCTTCTTAAATTTTATGTATTTTGTGTCTAACACGACGCCATAAATAAAATAAATATCCCCGATATATGTACATTTGCATTTTAGAATGACGTAACAACTGCGTCATGTTTTTATCGTTTATTCACTTGAAATGACAGGTGTTCTTTAGCATTTTTAACAGCATTTTGTTTTAGGAACGACAAGAAATTTTGTTAAAATGAATTTTGTTCTATAGATTTAGAACTACCTCCGCATGTATGATCTAAGTTTGTCGAAACCGAGTTGAAACAAAAACTAAGTGGGCGCAAACAATGCAACCTATACGGAATGAAGATCGGTAAAAAAATTTAAAACTAGACTACGTGTCGTGAAAATAGCGTAATACGCTAACTAAAAAGACAGACACGCTTCAAATTCATTTATATATGTAGATTGCCTCGCTATATTTTAGCCTTGTTGCAAAACTTAGTTATTTAAGATAAAACCCAGTAGTATGTTTTAGCATTATTTGGTCGCGGTGAGGTTCATAGGTTTCCAATCCGAAGTAACCTGTTAAAGAGTTTTTCTTTTGGTTGCAAAATGGAAGTGTTGGGTTGTTTGGTTTTCTTCTCTTGCAATTTAAATTCAAGTTTACGAACAGGCAGTAATCGCTGGTGGTCAAGTTTGAGCTGTAGGGTAGGGTGAGATTTTTTTTTGGCTGTGTCATACAGTTGATGAACGCCTTGATGGCGTCAACAAACCAAGGTTCCTCCTCTTACTTGGAAAACCTGGAATTGTCAGGAAACATTCCAAATCGGGAAATAGTCGGGAATTTAACAAAAATCGGTAAAAGTCAGGAAATTCTATAATGTTCATGGAAAAAAAATTCGTTTTTAAAAAGACGTATGTATACGTCACAAGATAATAAAAACCTTAGTCTCTTTGCAAAAGGACTAAGGTCGAGGTCTTTCAGTCGAACATTTTTAGTCATCGGTTGACTGCGTTCGTCAGAATTTAAATTATTTGTGCATACAGTTGATAAATAGTGTAAATGGTTTATAAATTACTAGCATTCTGATAAAATTAAAGTATCTAATCTAATTGTTTAACTTATTTGACTAAAGAAACGCAAATAAACATGTTGACAGAAATAAACGATAAATTTTTTTTACTTGGTGAAATAGCGGGCGCTTACACATTGTAATTAACAGTTAGTATTGTTAATAGTTGTGATTAATTTATGTTTCCGTTAATTAAATTTCATTACGAAAATGTATTACCATACACCCTTATAAACCTAAACATCAGATATTTTAAGGACCTATTGGTATATGAGATAAATTTAATCCAATATGGTATTTGTAACATCTATGTTCTACAAAGTGACTGGCTCCTTTCGTTTCGCCCCACTCCCTACTTCGAGACCCCGCGGGCTTGATCCCTAGATATCCTTTTCAGTGTAGAATTTTTCAGAGGTCTCAGCCGGACTCCCTTATAGCCTCGTGGGTTAACGGGAAGAGCGAACGGCATCTATTCCCCTTTTTATGGGGTCTCTACAAAGTGACCATTGATTAGTGTTAATAACCTCAAAGGAGTATTAGCAAAAAAAAAGAGTCTGGGAAAGCCAGGAAAAGTCAGGGGATTTTGTGACCTTCTGGAAAAGGGAACTCTAGCCAAATTTTTTCTTAATATTAACTTCCTTTTGGGCAGGAACTCTAGCGACAATGGATTACAAACATTTTCTAGGCAAATATTGTATTCGTTTAAAAACTCGGCAACAATAGGTTACAGATTGCAGAACCAGTTTGCACTAACCATATTTACGTGTAAATGTTGCTTGATATTCCTAAAGGTTGTTTTAACCAGTTATGATTTTGCCGTGAATGATTTGATTATCAAACGTCGCTCGGTCACTCCATAAGCTGAATAGTTTCCGAACTGACAGCTTCGGATTGTCTTCGCCTTTTGCTCATTACCGTATGATCTTCGATCTTAAATATTTAGCAAAACTTATCGGCACGTCCACTTTTAACGAAGGTTACAATCAAACTATCTAAAACAGAACAATCAACCCCGGTTTCAGTTATCTTAAGTTGATCAGGTCAGGAACTTCACGTACATATATATAGGGAGAGACCTCATGTTTTTAAATCGTAATTTAGTTTTTCTTCAGTTTTGTCTCGAACGTAATCAGTGTTTCTCCTGTTCATTTCAAACGAACAAGTTTAACATTATTTAGAAATCTTCATTTCAAAATTTAACTTTAAATTCTGTATTGGGAAAAATTGAGTGCGCACGCGCGTCTGATCGACAATTTTCATAGAAAAGAATTACTTTCTGATGCGTAACTTCCAGATCGAATTCTCGGCCCCGACTGTTTCTGGCTCTTACAGTAATATGGGAGTCTACATATAAACTGTGGATAATAACTCGAAAACCTAGATATAAGAAGCAATTTTCACATTTAATATTTTAATTTTTATGTAATGGGGACGTCAACTTACCTTAGATATAATAATTCCGACATAGGCTCTGACACAACATATTTTCGTTACGCCACTGATCAAACCATTTCGGGATTTCAGTTAACATCAAATGGTGCAATTTGTCCAATGACGCTGTCTTGCGTTAAATCTACAGTTTCAAAATTATCTCTTCATCAAGCAATAAAAAGGTTGCGTTGTTTTTGAAAAATATGTATCATATCGTTTATAAATGTAACCGATATTTCCTAAGTTTTTTGTAATGGCAACAGTTCACCTTGGTGACTGTGTATTTATGTCAATGTTCGTTTTAAATAATTAAATAAATATGTTCGATAGTTTCGTAATCAATTTTGTTTTTCTCATACAATTATTAATTATCGAAATAATTTGGTTTTTTAATTGGGAAGTTACAACTTTTTATGAAGTACAGTAATAATCTTATAAGTAATTAGGTATTTTGTGATTTTGATTAAAAATCAACTGTTTTTCTTATTCCACATATTGAACGAAGGAAACGATTAACTTATTCATGCTAGTAATTTGACTACCCTCATATATTCGTGCTGCAATAAAGGAAGCAGGTGTAATAAAAGTCCGTAAGCAATTAACAAAGATTTCAAAAGGGTGCAGTTGTATACGACAGGTGATTTTTAAGATCAGATATCCACCGAGTTTCCTATATGCTGGTAGACGAAATTATTTATTAAGTTTAGATATTGAGAACTCTGCATACTACCTGGGTTAAGTTTTTTTAGGCAGGTGCAGATTTCAAGGGTTTGTGGAACGAGTTGATTTTTTAAACCTCGAGGCTTGACATATAAGTTCGTGCCGTCATTAATCCAGCAGGTGCCTTCTCATTAAGTATTTTTGTTGTTTTTGTATTTTAGTTTTAAATTTTTACCTTCGAACCTGTTTTTTAGCGCAGTTAAATGTATTAAAATTGCTTAAGCAGCAGGGCTTAAAACACGAGGAATGCGCTTTTATATATACATATGTAATAAGAGGATGCAGCAAAATATCTACCTCTTTTGTTTTTGTATCGACTTGTTTTTTAAAAATCGTTATTCGGCAAAGTTGTATTTTTTCTCAAGCTATCATGCATAACGGATTCACCATATGCCGATTTCAAAAGTACAGGTGAACGCTTTAAAACATTCTTTGGGATAATAAAGCAACAGTTGGTCATTCTAAGGGGTGGCTCTTCCAAGACTTATCGTATGCCATATGTCATTCTTAATTTAGGGAGTTACTTCACAATATTATTTGTTAATACAAACAGAAATTTTATTCTAAGGTCCCCTCTTTTAATAAAAAAATTGTTAACATTCAGTGATATAGTTTTTATTACAGGTTGTGCTAGGCCTAAAGCTGACGTAAACAATTTTTTAAAAAATATGTTCGTAACCAACGATATAAAATATAGGGTTATTTAAGAAAATTACAGTGTTTAAATGCTTTTTAAAAAAGAATATCATATTTTGTACCAAGCAGTCACGATCATTTCGACACCAAGAAAACTGCTTTCTTGGATTTTTGATAAACCACTTAATAGATCAAAAACACTTCAATTCGAAGCTTAAGAAATCTGTTCTTGTATAAAAACGCTATCCAAATAAATTTGTTATCTAAAATTTTCGGAACTAATTCTATAAAAATTGGCCTATCCTAGTTCACAGTAGTTCGTTTGCGCATTGATAAATTAAACTCTCAACATTTCCTCTGCCACTGAATTGCTCCATGAAACTTTTTTCTGCGAACGGTGTCACAATGACGTTTTCTTAATTTGATTACCACATTTTGGAACCAAATTTGGCGGTACGGCAAAAATTTTATTTGGGAAAATTCTATACACTGTTTAGAACAACGTTTAAGTCATCAGTTTACCTTGCCAAATTCTGTTGATAATATACAGTGACGGATAAAAGTATTCATACAGTACAAAAAATTATAAATTTTTATTAATTTTGCAATGTATAATACAAAAGGCACATTTCTAATAACACTTACAGATATCTTAAAAAAAGCATTAATCAACAAAAATAAACATTATTGAAAAATAAAATATCAGTTACAAAATAATCAGCATAAATGTCACGCATAGGTAAAGTATAGAGGAAAAAAGTATTCATACACTTCACAGAATAGCTGTAAAAAACCTACATGTACACTTCATATAAATTTGGGAAACTCCCCATTGATGCGCATATGTATGTATCAATTACTAAAAAATATTTATCAGTTTAGTGAGGTACTTGTGGTAAAGTGATCATTAAAAAAATGGCGAAAATACGTGAAACAACAATGGAAGAAAGAAGTATAATTATTAAATTATATAAAGAAGGAAACTCGTTGCGGAAAATAGGATCAGTGGTGGGTAGAAATCATACTACAGTACAGGCCATCGTTAACAAGTTTAAAAACACTCAGACTGTGGCAAATCAGCATCGTTCAGATAGACCTTCAAAACTCACTGAACGGGACAAGCGATTTAATATACATAAATCAAATCAAGCCAAATGCGTTTGAAAATTCTACAAAAATTGCACAGAGACTTGAAGTGATTACTGAAACAAATATTACGCCAAAAACAATTAGAAATAAGTTACACGAAGCAGGGCTAAAGACCCGAACAGCAAGACGTTTCTCTCAAAGATCAATATAAACAAACGGGTGCAATTTGCTAAAATCCATATAAATTAGCCTCAAGAATTTTGGAATCGGGTAATATTCTCAGACGAGAGTAAATTCAATGTGTGGGGGTCGGATGGCTATAGACGTGTGTGGAGAAAATCGGGAGAAGCATTGAAATTCAAAAATGTCGTATCAACAGTAAAAGGGAAAGGTGGTAGTATCATGGTTTGGGGTTGTATGGCGGCATCTGGAGTGGGTAATTTGGTAATAATT
>JAHWXV010765846.1:0-11989 GCA_024586415.1 Phrixothrix hirtus | reverse complement strand
GAAATACACTTGTGTTGTATCACGTCTCTAAGATGTTTTGGGTCATAAATTGTATATAAGTAGGGTGTAGGGCAGTGTTCACTTATACGCTAGTATCGGCGAAGTTGGAGTGCCACACTGCGGTATCCGCGCTTAAGACCAAAGTAACAGCATGTGGTTACATACTCATACACAGCATGCAGAATAGAATCCGAAAAGGAGACGACTGGCCTACACGAAGTCCCAATTGCAACTGAAAACACGCAGTCAAAAACGTTTGTTGTTAAATAGCTGTGGTGAAACTGCTTAGAGAAGTTATAACAATGAAATGACGAAATGTTTCATTCTGATGCCACACTAAATTATTATTTGTTTTCAAAATTATTACTGTATAATATGCCGACCTAATAGCGGTGCCATTTGTTGTTTTACATTTTTAAACATCTGTGACGTTGTTTGCACACATAATTTAGAAAGAATCACTTCGATGGGACCGGAAAATATATATGTCAATTAAAAGTTCGGCATTTAAAGCTGTATTTACCATTAAATCTTTATTGCATTAGCTATATTTATACTTAGATCCAAAGATTGGGGTAAAACTTTAAATTGTTTCGGTTTAATATGGTTTGTTCAAGATGTCATATGGTAGATACTAACTTTATTGCTTACTTTAATAAAGTTTTAAGATTATTATTTTTATTCACAATATTTGAGTTAGCTTTCTAAACTTTTACAACATAAAAAAGTATTTAAAACATTTATTCAAATAAGATACATCCGTTTTCCTTTTAGCGCAAACGTTAAATAAAAATAACATTTTCCTACAAAATTATAAACCGACACAGCTTATTTTAAAATTTCGCTACTGAAATTTGTTTTTAATTTGTACTTCTTACGCTTTGCAATTTAAAATAACCATCTGGTCCTTTTATAAACAGTAAAAAATTGTTCACCGCTTATAGTTTGTGTAGAATTGCTGATGACAATTTATATACACAATAATATGCAATGAAACTAAAAACCATTCACTTAAATAATAATGTAGGTTGTTTGTTCTCAAACAGCAAGCATTGTTGTGTTTTTATTGAAGTAATCGTAACAATTCACTGGGACCGTATAAGGTCAACTCCTAATACAGATTAACACACAATTCATCTCCCATTAACGAATATCTAAAGAAATATTATTTTTGTTACCACAAACGCGCCGGCGTATTCAAAGTTGACGGCGTACGAAAGCTCGAAAGCTTTGAAAGGATAGTATCGTGCGAACTCTCCTGGAAGTTATGCAGCAGTAAAACCACCTGTCGCATTTCATGGAGCGTATAAAGTTTTAACGTAACTGGGAAAGAACTTTTTCGGTGCCGTGATTTTAACAATTTTTTTAAATAGATTTAAGGTATTTATTACGCAACCCTTACCTTTTTTTAGCAGAGGACTGATATACAAAACTATTTTTTATATTGTTCACGAAAAAAATTATTCTAGCGGAAGCAAAACTTTGACTTTAAAATATGCGATCCATTAACCTGAAAAGTTTTGTCTTAATTAAAAAGCAACTTTAGGTTTTTGAACATTTAAATGAAGCGAAACCAAGTTTGTTTACTTCATCCAATACTGATTTTTAAATTCGTTTGGTATTAATAAATTCATAAAAATACCAAGAGACGCATCTATTAAAACTAACTCCAATAATTACGATTATAATTACCGAACATTTGTTCCAAATACGAGGGTTAGCAATTACCTAATAAACCAAATAATAGTTATTGATCAATTATAAAAAGTTCTATAAGCATGAAGCAAATTGGTTTGAGAAATCCTACTGTTTCAATAATTATTTAAATAAATTTCATATGTAGTAAAGGATGTATAATACCTATTTTTAACAGTAGTGCGGCGTGTTTATAAATTTACATTAAACATTTCAAATAAAGGATGTGTCTATAAATATTCATTATTAGAACGTTTCAATGTTTATTTGCAAGCCGGCATCTGTATAACAACGCACATTGTTTAATCTCTAAACTAAAATCTCGTATTTTCAGGATGCGTGCTTTTATCAGTCCTTAAATTGGTAATTACAAACTGTTGTAATGGAAAAGGTAACAAAAGTAACCTCGTTAGAAGAGAACGTGAGCCATCCATACGATATGGTATTTTGGAATAACACAAATATTACGGACATTATACTATGTGATCCTCAAAGTTCAAATCCCGTGCGGTCTCCTTACTTTCAAGGAACTATATACGTAATGTATAGCATAATATTTGTGGTAGCGATGATAGGCAACGGTATTATATGTTACATCGTAGTATCATCTCCTCGAATGAGAAGCGTAACAAACTACTTCATAATGAATCTCGCAGTAGGAGACATATTAATTACAATATTCTGTGTACCTTTTACGTCGGTTTCGTACCTTCAACAATATTGGACTTTCGGTGCGTTTTTGTGCCCGGTTGTGAATTATTCTCAAGCTGTTTCGGTGTTTGTAAGTGCTTATACTATGGTCGCTATAAGTGTTGACCGGTATACTGCAATTATGTGGCCGTTAAGACCTAGACTCTCAAAAAAGTTTGCTGCGTTAATTATTTTTATCGTGTGGATGATTGCAGCTATGACAGGTTTTCCAATTCCTGTCTTTTCGAAGTTGGGTCAGCCAAACGACTGGTATCGCATTTGTGACAGGTAACAGATTTTGTTTAAATACCTTGAAAGCCTGTAAATTGATAGAATGATGAAAATGACGAATTAGGTAAACTGCATACCGAAGTATCCTCTGTTAGTTTAACAAATATAAATTGGACGCACTTTCTAAATTTATGTAGGAAACGACATTGACTTTAATTCTTATTATAACATTATGAAAGTCAATCATTAGACTAGTTTTAGTAAACACTTTTATATGTAAAAGCCCATCTGAAAATAAATTTAGCAACTACGTTTTTATTGTGGCCAAGAATTTTCTATCACATTAAAAATCAGTGCTTGGAAATAATTCAATAAAAAAACGGTGTTTAAGTAGCAATATTAATTGTCGAGTGTTTTTTTAATTTATTAACTATAACACAGCTAATTTTTTATGGTAAGGATAAGTTCACAATCCTTCTAGAATTTTTAGAATTATTTATATTTTAGGCAATAGAAATATAATTATACTACACGCTTCTCTAATAATTTTCATTTAACTGTGATTTCTTATTCAAAACTTGTATATGACCTGATGTTATTAGTAAATCTAAAAAAATTTAATACTATTCCTTAAAATACATTTTAATCGCTGGCCCACGCTATTTTTATAGCATTGAGATACGACCGGTACCATTAATCTACGAGTAGATCGAGAACAGTTGCTAAGAAAAAAGAAAATCTGACACACTGTTATTTATGTTATCCTAAGGCTAATAATTCAAAAGAAATAATTCTAAAGCATGTTGAAAAAGTTAGAAACTGGAGAATCATATATTATTAATATTTTGATTGCTAACCATTTAGTATGCTGAAATCACACTACATATTGTACGCTTTTCACTTTATTATTTTCCCGATAGTTTGCATTTCTCATGGAACTAGTTTACATAATATTAACGAAATCAAAATCTGAATTATAAGAGAAAAGAACATAGGAGAAATTAATTTCGTAAATATTACATGTACTCAAATCGTTAATAACCAAAGCTTCTTGCAAAAATCGTTTTCAATTATTTGGAAGGTGATGTGAAATTTAACACGAATTGTTGTTACTTGAATTAAAGCATCTAAGCTCTTTTCCTTCAAAAGTTTTGGTATGATCTCTAGGGACATTCTGATTATATAATAGGTAACCCAATATTACAGAACCACTATTAGCACGTAGGCTTTAAATAATTAATTTAATTACAGTTACATTTCCAGGAGCATCCTCCCAACTTCCTTTGCAAGTTTTGACCTTTAGGAAAAACAGTTTTATAAAAAACCTTGACGTAATGCATTAAAGCTGACATATTTTTGCACTAATGAATGATTTATTTTACTGGAAAATTCTTGCAAAAGCTTCTCAAAATAAGGCAATTACGACATTTAATTTTATTCATAAGTAAATCTACCCACAACCAAACGTAATTAAAATTCTGTCGTTAAAATGCATTGTAGTTATTTTTAGAATTCTTTGTTAGTGATGTATTGTTTTAAATGTCTTCATCCCGTCTAATGTCAAGTCCGTTTTTATCTATTGCTTTAGTAATCAAATGATTAATAATTACTATGTAGTTTACCGCATACTTAACATTTCATTGTTAATAGGAAATCAGTTAAAAGGTTAATAATCATACATTGATTTTATAACCTCTCAGATAAGATATCAATATTTTAGTTAAATGTATACACAGCTTATCTGTGTAGCAGTTTACAGTTCTCAGTTGCCTAGATAAGGATTCCACCAGTTATATCTAATTTATATACATAGATGTAAGCTCAAACTGAAATCAACACTTACGACACAAAAATAAGAGGCTTGAAGAATGAACGTTCCATCTATAATTCGGCTAAACCTTCTTCACTAGCCTTTTCCACATAAAAAATGTTCAATTTAAAGTTTGCAAGAGCAACCACTGCAATAATTTTTTAAAACGAAATTGTGAAAGTGGGGTGTTAGTTAATTGACTAACTTTAATACCCACATTTTTAAAATTTACTTAGACGGTAAATAAGAATAACAACAGAGAGTTCAATTAATAAAATTTATTAATAAATGCTTCATCCCAATTTCCCTTACATAAAACGAAACGTGGATAAATAGTATTATATTAAGTGCTAAAATGAACATAGACGCAAATACTCAACAAAATAAAAAAAATTAATCACAAAAAATCGATGAAGTTTAATAATCAATCACCACTAATCCAAATAATGTATACCAACCAAGATGGATCCCACTACATTCCAGTCAGTGAATCAATCAAAATCAATAAAGCTGAAATTGTATGCAACATTTAGAAAGGCTTAGGATCATGAGCAATAAATATGAACTGAATCAAATAATTTCCTTGATTAACAGAGATATTTTATTACCAGCAACGCTATTATTGATATAAACCTTAATAGGGATCATTATTGTAATGGGATTTATAAGAACAAGCAAAGAGCAAGACGGTTTTATAGTGCTTTTAGTATTACTACAAATACAGTACATTAGTACTAACCGATTGACTCTGTCTAGAAAATAAAGAGCGTAACATTAGTAACGTTTTCGTGTAAAGCAAGAAATGTTTTCCTTTCTAAAATGCATAGCACACGATCTTTGTTATACGATTTACAAAAAAATCAATTTAGTTTCGTTTTGATACGATTTCATTCCATTTATCACGGTTAAAAAACCTATCTGATTTAAAGTTTAAGAAAAAGTAAATTGTATTGCACTTACATATCTCCCTTAAATGTAATTTTCTAGAAATATGTATTTAGGGAAATTCCCTCTTCTTGTTTTATAAACAAATTTTCTTGTCTGAGCAATTTAAATATTTTAGTACTTTTTTTTGGTTTTAACCCTTCGTTATTGGTGTGGTGGGGTATAGCATACCGCAACATATTTTTCTATATAATAAAAAAAGTATTTGTCTTTTTACATAGTTTCTGTTTTAGAAATTATGTCAAAGCATCATAAATAACATGAAAAAAAATAATAATGGCGTGACTAGGTATTTATTGAAAAATTAAAGGACATCCAGAAACATACAAAAATTCAGCATGATTTTTAGGTATGTCTTTTATATCAAAAATTTTTGTTGTCATGTATAAATAAATCAAACTAAGTTTAATTACATATCAGTAAAGGTACTAAATATTCAATAAAATACAATAAAAATAATAAAAAAAATTGTACGGAAGGTAGACTTCATTCGCTTTTTTCTGCCGCAAAATTGCCACAAAGGAAGCTTGAATGTTCAATGGAAACGTATCTTTTGCAACTTATAGCATATATAATTACTTTTATGGTCCTTAGACCGAGCACACTTATTTTTTGGCGTTCTGGTGACGCTTCTACCGAAGTTCCACTAGCATTGCAATCTGATCTCAAATCATGGCGTAATCTTGAGTTCAGTTGCCGTTGTTCTTTATAGCCTTTGACCAACGCTAAACTTAACTCTTGCAGAAAATTACAACGTTTCAATTTATAATCTTCTGTATATAAAACCTGTGCATTTATTCCGCGTGTATTCAAAGGTGCACAGAAAAAACCGTTAGTGGCCATGCTCTGCTATTACGTGAAACGTCGAAATAGGATGATAGTTGATCAACGGTGTCAATACCTCCCTTTGTACTGATGCAGAATGTAATGATGTCAGGTTTCTTCAACTCCCCTGTGGTGTTATCTATTGCGTTCTCATGGCGAGGCGTCGAAAGAAGCAAACCTTACATTCTTTTGAAACCCAAAAGTGATGAAAATGGTTCACCCTGCTTTATACTCAAGAATGTGTTGGAAATCTTCTTCTTGTTTTATGAACTGAGCCGACAGATGTTACTTTGTGATCGTCCAAAAGTTTTCCCAACAAAGGATAACTAGTGAACCAGTTATCAAGCGTTATGTTTCTTTTTGTACCAGATATCGGTGAAATCATACGCAAAACTACGTCTTGCGGTTTATTGCTGACTTTATATGGACCTTCAGCTTGACTTCCGCAGTTTGTTCCCATATTACTTGTGTAGAAGGTCTTTGAATCAGCGAGAGCAAATATTTTAATTCTATAACGGGCCGGTTTGTTCGGCATATATTGTCGAAAAGAACAACGTCCGAGGAACGACTCAAGCTTTTCATCAATTGTGAAGTAAATTTTGTGAGTATAAGCTGCTTGAAAATTGCTTACTATTTACTCAAAGATGGTTCTAATTGCTTGTAACTTAACATACTTTATTCTCTCTTCTCGTGTAGAAGCATTATCAAAACGCAAGCACTTCAATAAGATTAGAAAGCGTTTCAAGGACATAGTTGTTCTAAAATTGGGAATTACCATATCATCTGTGACCCATAAATCTTTCAAATTTTGTCTCAATGATCTATAGGCACCTAATACGTAAAGTAAACCTATAACAACTATAATTTCATTTACTGTAGTTTCCTTTACTACATGTTGGTGATTTTTATCATAGTGTCCGGAAATCATACTAATTCTTTGATTAGTGTATTAAACTATTGAATTTATTATGAATTCGTCAATGAACCTATTCCGGCAATCAATTGGCGATTTATAACCTTTAGCAAGACGTTTCACTCCTGGCAAAATAGTTATAATATTTTCTGCTCTTGTACGCAGAGAGCGTGGTTCGTATATTTTCGCCCATTTTATAATTTCGTCCTTTCCCCAGAAAAACTGTTGTGAAATTGCTGGTTCGTTGGAATCGCTGTCGCTATTTACCTCCTATTTGGAAAAATTAACGAAGTTGTCACTAATATGGTCGGATAAATATTCCTCTCCAGAATCTGCTATTGGTACCTCACTATCAATATCAATTTTATCTTTGCAAATTCGTAATATTTTCGGCTGCCCTATTTCATACGACATTATAAAACACAATCCTGTTTTTACAATAAAATGAAGGCAAACACACACAACGGTAGTTGACAGATCACTATAGAAACTTCCACTAATGGTGTGGTGGGATGTGACACGCCCTACTCTTGTATATGACGTTCTATCGCAAATACCAACCAACTAAAAATAAGAAATTTACTAATTTAGCTCGCTTTGATGTATAATACACAGCTACTATACAATAGGAGGCGCAAGAAATGTTTTAAATTTAAAAATTATTTAATTTTATACCACACCACACCACACCAACGACGGGTTAATAAAGTTAGACGTGCTTTATGCAAGTTTTTTATATTGATATAGAAAGCTATATAACATAAAGTAAAATTTAAACGTGGTAAAAAAGGGTTAGCCGTGTTTTTCTAGTTGCGGAGTTGTTCAAATATTTATTGATTCTTTAAAAAATTTTTATTCTATAATAAATATGACGAAAACTGCAAATACAAAATAAAAACAGAAAGCAAATTATTTAAAAACCAAAATCAATTTTTTTTACCACAATCGTTTAATTTGACCTATTGTTTATAGGATTTAGGGATATGGAACTAACCAACTATTTCCATATGTACACAATATATCTTTTACAGGTTTTTTTGGCACATATTTATTGGAAAGTATCTACCGTGTAAGAACAGAATTGGGTGAACTCATCGTTTTCAACCGAATCGCTTTTTAAGCGGCATGGACCCTATACGATTTACTGTATTTATAGCTTATATAAAGATAGCTACCGTTTCATGCCAGTAGATATAGATACGGGATTCTGGTACACTCCCAGAACCACTGTTTCATCTGGAAAGAATATACACAAAGGTGTTTCAGAATAAATATACAGGGCTCGTCAATATAAATGTATATTAAGAATGGCGTATTGACTCAAAATTGTGGGCCTTTTTCGGCCATCTTGGAATTCTAAAGGGAAATCTACCGATTTCTAGTGGAAAATTTAAATACTTCTGTCCGCCATCGTTGATTTTTGTGGGCATATTGAATTTTTTGTCAATATCTTAGATTTCGTGGCGGCAGTGTTTTAATTTAGGTTAATCTGGTTATTTTTGCTGTCCATATTTTATTTTTTAGCGATTTTTTTAATCCATGAATGACAATTTATAAACATGCGGATGAAACGTTGCTTACATCGATGCTAATTTATAATAACCCCGTATATTCGCGTTTAAATGTTTAAAAGCAACTCATAGCCCGAGGGAAACACCGATCTTGTCGGTTACGGGAAAAATGCAAGGACGAGCGAGTTTGTTCCCTTGAATTAATTAAAACACCGGTGGCCACAAAACTGCATATAATTGAACTGTACGCATTTAAATTATTTTTAGAATAAATTACTTCATCAGTCAAATTAATAATTAATCTATATATCAATTATTTCAGGGATATGCAGTAAAACCATTGCTAAGTTAAAGCCAACTAGCATGGCGAAAATGAATATAATTCACGAGTAGATGTAATAATTTAATCATTTTAAAGTGAATTCCCGGAATATATCGGAAAGCTACAATGACGCCTGTTAAAACTTTGTTATAAATTTTATTCCGCCATAGATAAAAATTTAAATCCATTCTAGTGCCACTTTTTTGAACTGTAGGGTCACTGATGTAAAATAATATTGGAAATTGCAACGTTATTGCAAAAAAGTACAAAAACATCATAATTTTTAGAATATATATGCACATTCTATGCCTTAGGCAATCATTTCCTAGTATTTTGAGGCCACGGGAATTCCCATTAATTCAAGTAAACAAACAGTTCGGACCAACAAGTTTTCCGCAACCGATAAGATCGACATTTCCCACAGGCTATGAGTTGGTCGTAAACAACATAATATACAGGGTGATCTTATTTTAACAACAATATACGGAGGGATCATAGATTGGCATCGATATACACAAAGTTTCGGCCATAGATTTGTAAATCATCAATATCAAACATGGTCAACAAACAACTAGATTTCCTTAACTTGAAACATTGCTGCTACCAAATCAAAAATGGTAGGCAAAATAATTAAATATGGTCACCAAAAAT
Organism: Phrixothrix hirtus; assembly: GCA_024586415.1. Classification (NCBI taxonomy): domain Eukaryota; kingdom Metazoa; phylum Arthropoda; class Insecta; order Coleoptera; family Phengodidae; genus Phrixothrix; species Phrixothrix hirtus. Next base: position 2,396 of record JAHWXV010765846.1, on the reverse strand, counting down.
CAAAGGTAGCGCTGCAAAAGACAAAAGAACCTAGATTTTCCACTAAAAATTCCTAGATTTCTCACTAAAATTCCAAGATGGCCAAAAGAGTTCCACAATTTTGATTCAATCCGCCTTTTTAATACAGACTTATTTTAATTCACCCTGTATATAAATTTTGAAGTATACTTTATATTTATTTTGAATCGCCCTGTATATATTTCGTCTCACTCAACGAAGTGATGGACGGAGTAGCAAAGAATCCCCTCACTTAAGCTTGAAATTTATTTCAGAATAAATTGATATACGAATTTTAGGTTAAAAATATCCTATTTTAATTAATGCGCTTCTTTTTAGCACTATCTAAAAAACCACTTAAGAATGCTGCTAGCGAAAAGTACCTTAGTATGGTTCGCACCAGTTGAATGGTAAACCAAATCACCTTTTCTGATCAATTTATTAAAGTTCAAATTATAAGATATTACTGAAAAGCAAAATGGGTTACGTCATGCAATTGGAAGGTATACAACGACTTAATCGAGTTGCCATAATTTTTAAAGTTAATTCTCAATTTAGCAAAACCTTTACTAAAATTTGAATTTAATTTTCATTTTGAGGATTAATTGTAAGTTTAGTCAAAAATTGTAGTGTCAGTTTTTATTTAAAATTTAATTTTCGTTTGCGTGAACATTTCCTTTCATTTTTAAAATAAACTTACACGTCATTAACTAGCCAAAAGTTAAATTGTAAAACAAAATGCTCACGTAAAGTCAGAACAAAGACTAAAACTTTCAGTTTTTGTTTGACATTTCTATATTACTTGGGTCTAAAGAAAAATTGAAATCAACATTTGATAATGGTATGCATGCCTCTTAACCTTTAATTACACGCGCCCCAAAATTTTACATATGTACACGCGTGGTGTATTTTATACACCAATTGAAAATATTGAAAAAAAATAACTTACGATACAAAGTTTTAAACTAAATACTTATTTTTTATAAAAAACGTAAAATAAATGCAAATAAGGTGTCACTCATGTAACAAAACATAATAATTTAGGCTTTTAACGAAATACACATTAAAACGACTAAGACTAAGGTTTATGATAATAATGTAAACTGAACGAAAAGGAACCTCATTGCACTAGGTTATTATTCAGGTGGATATTATTCTTGTTCTTCCTGGTTTTGGCAGTCTGGACAAGTGGTAACAGTAATTGCGTGTTGTTTGAAAATTGACCTATTATATGTTTGGCAAAAAATAGTGGTAACATGATTTTTTTTCTGCCGCAACAGAAGCACCTTCCCCGTATTTTTGCAGGTGGCTGATCTTCAGGGACTTCCTCTGGTTGATTTTTGTATTTTTTTAGAAACAATTGAATATACAAGGGTAAACATTGAAGTTCAGCTCTTTCTGTAAGATAGGACTTCATCAAGGAGATTGATAGGACCTTTAGAAAATGTCTCCTATATTTATGAGGATTCTCTGTATGCGTCACGTTGTACAGGATCTGGTTATTTATACCTGATATATACAGAAGTTGAAAGAATAAAGCTAGGGGGCATCTTTTTGTCCTCCTGGATATTGAATAGGTACTGCACATTTTATCCTCGGTGTCAACACCCCCCCTTGTGTAAATTGTAATCCCAAACTATGTGAGGCGTATTTGTTTCGGGATCTATTGCTGAATCATCATGCATAGTGGACAGTATAACTACGGATTTTTTTTTTTGGTACATATGAGACAATAGTTATGTCGTCTAGAAATCCAAAAATTGATGACTTTGGTGGTCTATTTTTGTTTGGCAGAAACTCTAAAGAAGCTCCCTATTATTTTTCTTTAGAGTTCCTACCATTGTTATTTGTTCACTAAATAAAGTTTTGGCTAACTCGTAGCTGATGTACCAATTGTCACACGTAAGATTTTTCTTTTTCCCATTATATGAATGGAGCAAGCGATGTGAAATATCAGCTGGAGTAGTTGAGTTTTTATAGGGGTCTTCTGGCTGTTTTCCACAATATACCTCAAAGTTATTAATATAGAAAGTTTGCGCATCACATAGAACAAAAGATTTTAAGCCATATTTGGCCGGCTTGCTTGGGATATATTGTAGAAAGCTGTATCTTCCTTTAAAAAGTATTAACATTTCCTCAATACTTACCTCAGCGTCCAAGCAATAACTTTTTTCACAGTTCTATACAAACGGGTCCAACGTCAATCTAATGGCAGCAAGTTTATTGGACTTTCTTCTGTCAATTCTAGTTAATTTATCATCAAATCTCAAGGCTGTGAGTATAAATGAAAATAGATTAGAGCCCATACAAGCACGAAAAATTTCTGAACCAGTCCCGTCAGTTGTCCATAACTCTATGAAATTGGTGTGATTTTGCTTTTTTAGCCCTGCCATAAATAA
>JAHWXV010765813.1:0-15126 GCA_024586415.1 Phrixothrix hirtus | reverse complement strand
GGTGTTATTAAATTTAAATAGCTTACAAAAGAAATGAATGATAGGTAACAATTAAATTTACATAAATTAGATGATTATATTAAAAAGAACAGCGGACGCTAACAACGTAACAATTGATTTCCGGTCCGGGGCAGGGGCCACCGGGGCTAAATTAAAGCGATTCCGAAAGGCGCGCTGGGTTGCGATCACAGAAGATCCGCTCGAAAAGTAGGGCTCAACAGCAAAAGCACGCTCCTCACTGTCCTAACGCATGATGGCGACTGAACTGTATCGGGACACAACCTTATAGTCCCGCCTCTCGAACGAGACCACTATCTCTGCGCTACGACATCAACCAACTGAATGGCGAGCATTTTAAAAAAGGAAGTTATGCCGCCGCACCCATTTCAAAATGATAATAAAATAAAAACAGTTTTCTGATAGCAGACAAAATAGATTAATTACAATCAGTTATGTAAGCATGAAAAGTTAGCTTTTGTATGAGATCTGTGCGGCTGTCAATATTTAATGTCGTCGCGGCGTGTTTTGTGTCGGCCAAGTTCTGCGTTCCTGCTGCCTGAGCACGAAAGTCGGCAGTATACTTTGAGATCTAAGCACGGGCGCGTCGCTCTTCGCGACCGCCGTGTACGTAGTTTATACGGGGAACGGATATTTGACGCCGTGGCGTTAGGATGTACACGCGACATTTCTTGCCACTCAGTATCACTAAGCGTCACGAGGTTTGGCGTCGTTTTCAGATTGCTACATAACAACTCGTCTGCAAATGACGGAATACTTTATGTGACGGGTAATCTCGGTACAGCGTTGTTGTGCGTCCGCTATTAATATAAATCAATGCACAACGGCGTTGACGGGTGGTTGGCGTCGGGCACAAATAGTTACAGAGCAACTTGTTTGTGGTCGACCCAAAATCGATTTTGTTGTAGGTTCGGCGACTATAACGCCAGGGATACTCGGTTACGAGGATTCCTGAGGATATATTGTTCTACACTTTGGTCTGTCTTCGTTACAACTTGAGATAGAGCGTCGTTCTAGAATCTGTATATATAGATCTCTAGGACGGGGCGCTTCTTAACGGATTGTTAATTTAAACGGTATTCAGGATATTAACAGCTTGGCGGGTCTAGATGACGTCACGTGAAGGTCACTGCAAAATTTAATAACAAAATAACTTGACTTTACAGAAAATCTTTTACGGTGTATGCGCAAAGCAAATTTCGCAATGGGTCTCATTCAATGACTGATTTTCAATTCGCAAAAGCGTCTTATCTATAGTTAAATTCATATTCGGGTTCTTTATTCAGCGAATATGAATTTCGACGATTTTCTTGGTCTGGTATCTAATCAATTCGGATAACAAATATATTTAGTTTTAACAAATCATTGCAAGACGTGATGCAATATTACGTAATAATATTTAATTATTTTTCTTTAATTAATTAAATTTAAATCATTTGAGATTGTTGCTTATGTTTATTATTTACGTTATCATAACAATCTTGATTGATTTCGAACGGTTGTGCAATCTTTATTGATTAACTTATAGCGTGTTTTATAACAGCTTTTAATTATGCAATTCTTTCGTTTGCAATTAAACTAAAACTATACACTCGCGCGCGGTATTTAACACTTTCTTAAAGTTTGTTTTGTCTTTAATGAAGACTTAATTGTTACACTTCCGGAATCACTAATATAGCGAAAACACGTAGAATTCTCGGAATTCCATTAGATTGGGTTTCGCAATATTGCTACGGTTCCGCAGGAATCGTCACATGTTCATTTACACCACGTCTCAAGCGGTCTGTAAGCTGCGTCGACCTTGTAATTACAAATTATGTTAATATACTTTATGTTCCTTGTCTTTTTATCCCTAAAATAATCTGTTAAGGTGTAATCTATTTCCCAGGAAAAAATGATGCTATCTTAAATTCTAAAATAATCTGCTAAGGTGTAATCTCAACAGTGATAAAGACCCACACGTGGTGTCTGTAGCAAATCATTCACTGGAATAGATTTCTTCATCTATTAAGGGTAATTTATTTTAGAAGAGTAAGTAGACGTAATTGCAATGTCCTTTTTATACCGGTTCTAAGGCATTTTTGAGAGCCTTGCGAACAGCTGACGGCTACAAAACCGTCTTGCTGTTTAGGGAAATTGGTATAATGAGAACTAATTCAGCGAATCTAGCAGTTTAAGATAACTTCCGCACGATAAACGATTAAATATAATGTTTCTTGTTTCAAAATCGAACTCAAGACTGCAGTAGTGTCAAGTTGACTTTATACCTCCGCACTACTCTTCTTTCGGGAAATCTATTGAGCAATGAAGTGATTTTGGTTACGTGACCAAGTTTTGTAGTACCCTTTGTATTAGATTAATTTTAATATAAGAAATCAATGGAGTAAAATCGATACAAAATATAAAAGTATAACTAAAGCCTTTAAAATCGCTACGAAATTTAATGTTATAGTAGTTTACAATACAAGATCGTGCCTTATAGCAGGTCGAGAAAAAGTTAGAAAAACAAGACTTGAAGGGTCGAGTTTTGCTAATTATCGAGACTTGTACTAATCAACGATCGTGTGTTGCGCACTATTTTTTGCGCTAACGACGTTTTATAACAGTACTAGAGTACTAGCACCGTTATGAACCATAACGTACTTGTTATGCAGTATAATCGTAGCGTTACCATGACAATCGTAACAGTTCGGGAAATATATCAGAAGGTGACAATTAGCATAGCCGGTAAATGTACAATTACAGGTCAGAGGTGCGAAGAAAATGTATAAAACTCATGTCCAAGATTTGTAAATTTTATTATATGAAGTTTGTTGACTAGCTATACTTGTATTTTGCATGTTTGTATGAAAATAACGTCTTTTTATGTAACATGAATGTCAAAGCAACATTGTATATTGATTTATACGCTGAACTATATAGATTAATACTCATTTTATTATGAAGTTTTGCTGTGTCACAAGAAATTAAAAGATAATACAGTTAATTTGTCAAATTGTGACAGATTTATATAGGACACGTGTCTCCTGAGTTTTCTTACATTAGAATACATGTTTTTTGAATGTCGAACATTTTTATCAAAATTTAAAAACAAGCCTTGGATTTTTTTTTGTAAACGTGCTAGTCTTGTGTTAAGATTATGTAGGGTGCATAGAGAGGTTGCAATGCTATCCTTGCGCATTGATAATATTGATACAGATTTCCAATTCAAGCGAGACAACTAAATGCTCATTTATTTTAGTAGTAATCGTTGTTCTTTGTCCTATGAACTACATACGACTTCTTGATTTGTTTCATTGATATAGCATAAAGCCTCAAAACTTTAATAGCCCTAGGCATTGCTAAACTTCGTCGAACAAACCGACTTTGTCACAATAGATTGTTGACCGAGTTGTCGATTCGTTCACTAAAAATATTATTATTACTGTTCTTTGAAAAAGTACCAGAAGTTTAGTTTAAACATCTTTCTACTTATACTAAACAAAATCTTGCAATTCGTTTTTTGGTAGGTGCGATAAATTTTTATAAGTCCAAAAATAAAATGGAATTAAATTTAATTAAATAATACACAGACTTCAGAGCGGCCGGGCAGTTGCTGTAAAGTATCGAAAATTAATATTTATTTGCATATACCTAAGATATTTTGTTATTTGAATGTTGTTATATCAGAACTATACACTATTATGCGGGTCGAGAAGTATTTTAAACTATTTATAGCCGTTAATGCATTCGAAAATTGTCAAGTATTAATTAAGTATGACAAACCTGCAATGTCAAATCGTAATTTCAACAATTTATTTTTGAATGTCCATTAATTTACATTTTCAGTTATTATATCCTAAAATTTAGAATGCCCTGATTTTAGGATCAATTCGTTTGCGGCAAGATTTTCAAAGCTTCAAGGATACGATTTCCTTCGTTTTGTAGTAAATTTTCAGTTTGCAAATTTACTTAACAACTTCAACTTTTTCATAGCCAATATTTACGTTAAAAATAAAATAACGAGAATTTATGTTATTTACCAACGTAATTCAAATTTCAATCCAATTACGCGTCTACGGTAAATTAGATTTTAGGAAATTTAACTTTGATGTTAAATATTGGATTTGTAAAACTTGAAAGTTTATGCCAAGTTTTTGATGCTTATAAGAAATTACTAAATCCATCAATTTTATGTTTTTGATTACAGAAACTAAGTTCTTGATGTTACTAATATATAAAATATATAAGACATGCTTTTAGACAGACTTTCAATTTGATTCACAATCTCCCAAGGTTTGTAATCTGTTTTCAAATTGTAGAATATTCACTCACTTTAAAGCCTTTTAGAAATCTCCGATTTCAAATTTAAAAATAGATCAAAGGAAAGCAATTTGAAGCTACTTAAAAGTCGTTTCCACACCTTTTGAATTTTTCTCTTTATTGCTTTTTTAAACTTTGATTATGGATGACTAAAGTATTCAAATGCATTGTTTTATTTCTATTTCGAGTATTTGTTGTAGGCTCCTTTTTATCACTGAAGTGAAATTATACTTTTCATCTTTATATTTATAAATTATGTATAAAATATAGATTTTATTGAAAAATGACTTAAATGAAAGTGTGACTAATTACAGCAAACAATTCTGTGGTCGTGGAAATAACTTTCCCTTCAAATAATAGAAAATAATAGAAAGCCAGTATATTTTTTAATACTTTTCAGAAAACTAGGCATGTCCTTGTTTAGCCAGAAAATTACCTATCAAATGTTGTAGCCTATTACCCTGTTCTTATAACGGGATATTATTTACGTCAGCTAGCTTTGAGACTCTACAGGAGTGTGCGTTAGATCTGTACTTAAATAGAATGCAACGGTTTATAATTTAAGGGCGCAGACGGTGGATTCCGTCAGTTAAAAAAGAATTATATAGTGAAAATAGTGACCGTTGGATACTATTTGTTTAGGGGATAATAAACATGCACTTTGGAAAGAAAACAAACTGGTTGTAATCAAAATTTAATTAACAATTAAATTATTTAAAGAAACATTGATTTCTTTGTAATTTTACAATCTCTCCATTAGGACTTCACGGTGTAATGTGGTTCAACTTCGTGAATGAAAATTAAGTTTAGTAAAATATACAAGGAACTCTATTATCAATAATGTTCCGACTTATTTTTGAAGTTACAAATTGTTAATACCAAAAACAATAAAATGAACGTATTTGATTAATTTAGTCAGAAACAAAGAATGTAATTTAAATTTGGTAATATAAATTAGTCTTCCTTTTAAAACAAATGAAATTTACCATTAATATGAATTAATTTAACCTTATTATGTCAAAGAACAAGGTCGAATGTTCTTCCTTATTTTTGTGGTTTCAAATTGAATTAAACTACAATGCCATGCTTAAGAAGTAAAATAATTTACTCCTTTTAATTATAGGTACTTGACTTTCACACGATGTAACAAGATAACAGATGGCTTAAAACTTTTTACCACATGCTAAAGAACCGACATCGATTTAAACCTGTATCAATCTTTAAGTGCAAATCGTAAATGTTTCCTTGAAATAAGGCAATTCTCCTGATTGAAAAAAACTAAAAGAACAAAGAAAAATTAACTAAGTTATAATTACCAAACAAAAATTTTCGAACGTTTGCAATTGTATAATTATTTTCATATTAATGAAAACGATTATGTATTATAGTAAGCAATTTCATTTTAACACAAAATTTTATTTTAAATTTAATTTATTAGACATTATTTTAACAAACTATTAATACAACATGTTATTGCAAAGTACTGGAAAAGGCAACACTTCGAAATCGTTGGCAAACCTCTACAAAAGATTGACATGCGTATTAGCCAAACACGTTGGTAAATTCACAACGTTGTCACCTTTAGTTTTGAAAACGAACGTTGCCACATTTTTGAAAAATACTACAACCACATATAAATGAATATATGATGAAATTTTATTGTTAAATTAAATAAACTAAACGCAATTAAATTACTAATGTATATACAAATATACATGTAACGACGTAACGTTACAATGTATTATGTCATCAGTAAAAATTGTGTTATTTTGTGTTTGCTTTTTTCACAATACTTTGCAAAAGTAATACTGGTTTATGAAATACATATACAATAATTAATACGAGAGTTGTCTAGAAAGTAAAGAGCGATTGCGTTTTACGTCGCATGAATATCATCCACCACCGCAGCTGCGTGCTGCCGGTTAGCTCCATTCTCTACCTCAATCTGAGGCATCGACAATAGCAAATCCCATCACTCAAACAAATTCATGGTGAAGATGCAATGAATGAGTCTTCTGGATGATCATAAGTGCGCGACGATGAATGAGGTGGATCGGCCAGTCGTCGTCGCTCGTTACGGACGACTTGAAAGCAAAAGTTTACCAACAAGTTTGTGAGAACATATTGCTTTTGCATGAAGTGATCACAGTTCACCTTGGTTACAGAAAATTGTTCTCGCTGAATGGGAGCAACCCTTAAGTTTCTTAGCGCAAACGAGCAAGATGGTGACGAATTTCACCCGCATTGTTATCAAGGATGAGATTATCTGTTGTACGATACACATATGGCATCATCCCAAGTGTTCCTTTAAAATCCACAAAAACGGAGCCAAATTTGGTTACAAGGAAGCTGATAGCAACGGTCTTTGAGACCGTAAGGACGTACTGCTAGGAATTCATACTAAAAGAGGAGACAATAACGCCAGCAGCTTACTATCAAACTCTTCAATGATTTAGGCACACTGTACAGGGTGTTCCACATTCAATTTGACACGCTATAAGTTTGCTAATTTTAAAGACAAAAAGTTGAGGAAAAAAGTACTTTAAAGGATAATTTAAGATCTTTATGAAATTTGACCGAAACCACCCATATATAGAAACATCCCTTAGGAACTACCTCTAACTTTGTTTCTTCAAGTAGAACCCTATATGTTTATTTCTGTATTTAAATAGTGCTTAGCAGCCCACATTCAGTGATCTATAACAATGAATATTTTCTCGGACAAAAATGTGAAAAATATGAGATAAATAAAAATAACTCACGTGTTTGATAATAATATCTTTATTACTACAGGACATAAAAGTTCATTTAGAGTAAGCGTTCAAATTGAGTTCCTTCAGTATTCACATATGCTGCTAAACGTTGTACAAGTTCCCTACTACAAGCAGTAGTAATCATCTGAGGTATATTAGTCAGACAGGCGTCGCAAATTGAATTTTAAGATTTTCTACATTTTCAGATTGTGTCTATACCTTTCAAATAACCTCAGACGAAAAATTCACAGGCGTCAAGTCGGGGTAGCAAGCTGGTCAATCTATTGGACCTCTATTACCAATCCATCCAAAAGGAAATAAGTAATTTAAATGTGCAACGGCAATCTGTGCGTTATCAGGGGGTGAACCGTATTGTTGCCACATCATTCCCCGACGTTCTAGAGGAGGGATATCCTCTAAAAGTTTCGGAAGGGTGTTTTGAATGAAATCCAAATAACGAGATCCTATTAAGGTACCCTCATAAAACTAAGGTCTAATAAAGCGACAATTAAATACACCACCCCATACATCCAGTGGTTATTGCTAAAAGACCAATAAGGGGCATTACACTTATTAAGCACCTCATTATTATGGAACTTGCTTTCATTAATCAAACAGATTTTTCGTAGCGTATCGGAATTGTCATAGATCATTACTTGTAAACCCACGATGAACCGCAATCTCCATTCAAAATCAATAGGGTGCAATCCCTGCGTCAAGTGAACTTCCAATGAGTGATAATTGTGTTGTTTAACGATTCCTGAATGGTATCTTTATTCATATTAAGTTCTTCAGCAAGGTTACGGAAAGAAACCTACGTATTCACTGCAACGTAAGTGAAAACATTAATCACATCTTCCTCACTTTTGATAGGACTCTGATTATGAGAGTACTTTAAACTGGGAAAACTTCCTGTGCGCATTTTTTGTTCCACATTTATAAACGTTTTATGGGATGGCGTGATGTGATCAGGAAAATGTTCTCGATAAAATCTTATTGTTTCACGACCATTTCGCTGACATTCTCTGTAAATAAGTACCATACCTGTATTCTCATTTGCACCATAACTTTACAGAATTTTTAAGGCGAGTAAATTAATTTTCAACGTAATTTCACAAATTCTTTATTTAAGTAAATTTTTGGAAATGTACACTAATAAGTAATATAATCAATAGTTTTTTCGATTCAACACTCTAGTTTTTCATAGGAATATTCAATTTTATAGATCTCCGAATGTGGGCTGCTAAGCACTATTTAAATACTTAAATAAACGTATAGTGTTCTACTTGAATAATCAAGGTTAGGGGTAGTGCTTAAGCGATGCTCCTATATAGGGGTGATTTCTGCCAGAATTCATAAAGAGCTTAGCTTACACATTAAAGTACTTTTTTCCGTAACTTTTTGTCTTTAAAATTAACAAACTTATGCCGTGTTAAATTGAATGTGGGACGCCCTGTATAAAACAAGAGACGTGGAATGTTGTTTGCAGGGATTGTGTCGATTCATGACAACAGTCAGCCTCATGCATCTGTAGCAACACATCAAGAACTTCAAGACTTCAACTAGGACGTGTTTGATCATCTCTTTTACAGCCCCAATTTGGTGCCTAGTAATTTTGTCACGTGTTCCCAATTATGACTGCTTACATAATCATATTTCAAATTTATGTATATAAATTCTTGATACATGTAACTAATTAAAAAGGTAAGATTTAGTAAAACGTGATTTATACCAGAAATCAATTTATTGAATAAATTAAATTGATTAGCCGTTTTATAATAAATAAAATATATAAACTTATTAATTAATAATAAGTGAATTAATACAAGATTATAAGAAATCAATTTAAAATATGTAATTAAAAATTATTTAATTCTAAGGTTGAACATATTTAATTAATAGTTAATATCATTAGGGTCATCTAGTATTTAAAAATAAAATAAATTGTTAATGTTAAATAGAAAAATGTAATATTTAACTACAATTGTAAACAAACCATATATGAACACACTCACATTCTATATTTAAATTAAATTATCACAAACCTTGTCTATCAGTTTACAGTTAAAAGATATGTAAAACAATATAAATACTGCAATTACAAGCAGGAAAATTCAGAACATTTTAGTTCTCAAAGCCTTACTTTATAACAATCTTTTATCCTCCGATTCACAAATACTTCGGCGAATTTCATTACGAATTAACGTTAGAGAGTAAATCTAACGACGTTTTTCTGGATTGATATCTCCACTAGAATCTTCTAGACCTAGTGTAATCCTGCGGATTACAATAGGGTTTTGCCCCCACGATTCGGACTTCACTATAAACATTGACACGGACGTTTTTCTACTGTCATTAATTATAGCTAGTATAATCGATAAATGCAATGTTTGTATGCGAACGGACGTTTTGATTTGCCCGACATGCATTGTCGAGCCCTTAGCAGTAGTACGAAAAGGTCTTTGGACGTTTTTCAAGTCCTCTTTTTGATCTACCTGTGTCATATAAATACTAATTCACTTTACCTGGCGTGGTCTCCATTTCCTCAACTTCCGTTGATATAAATTGCATGACATAAACAATTGAAATACAAAACAACACACCGAATGTGCATGTTAAATTACTGTATACAATGTTGAGTAGTATGATATGTAAATAGTTGAAAATATGCGTGTTTGTTTATTTGGGCTAACCTAGAATTTGCCTAGTTGCACAGGCAGGAGTAAAATATACAGAATTAGCAGTTTACACAGCTACATTCGCTATACAACACCGTCGAATATTTGCCTTCTTGTTAGCTGTAATAATGAACAATTTCGAATTCTCCCAAAAACCTTCTACTGAAAATAAGCTAGCCGAGGGCCAATTGGACTAGAAATTAGTTCAATGTAAACGTATCTTATGCCGACTTTAATTCATTGAGGTTAAAGATTTTTCCAAAAGGGAAAGGGTTTTCAGGGTGATCGCACTTCGCAAATCTTGAAGAGCTTATAGAACCAGTAATATTATAATTATAATCATTGGTAGCCGGTGAGTTTAAAGCGTAGGAAAACTTGTGCTGCCTTATGATCGGTGCCTCAGTAAAAAGGGCGACTATATTGAAAAGTAGTGAATTGTGAACAAAGCTTTGTGTTTTCATACAACCAATATTTCTTTACTTTGTGGATGACTCACATATAAATACTTTCTTAAGTATCGTCGGAGTAGTATACCCTATGAAAATCTAATCACGAATTCTATCAGAAATTTAAATATTAACCGTCCTACTGAAATTTTGCATATCTAACAAAGCTGTGGGTTATGTAAATTAATGGACAAATTTGATGAAAGTTGCATAAGATGGTTTGGGAAAATCACTCGAGTATATCAAAAGTTTTATATTACTCGGCATTTGGGTACAGTTTTTCAATTAATTCAGTCAATTCTCAAAAAACTGTGTCGTCATTGATTTTTTTTTAAATCGTGACGCCTTTATATCACGAAATTTAGAGATAAATTACGATATAGGTACACGATCAAATTTTAAGAAAAACGACTTTGTAGTTTAAAAATACTAAATTAAAATTGTAAAAATAACAAAATTAGCAAGCTGAAATAATCCTTGGTAATAAAAGATTTTATTGTACTTTTTTATTTCCTGTAAATCCAATATCCTGTTTTATTTTTTACGCGAAAAGTAGTGTACTTGCTGTATTTACTAGGTCCCTACTTTATTGCGATTTTTGAGAAATTGTTAAATTAATCGAACGATAAGGAATTGAAATTATTTGCATGATTAACATTTGAGACAAAGTGTACACCCAACAAAAACCGTTGATTTATTTAATGCAACTCATGCTGATCGTCAACCCATTATCTAAATCATGGTAAGCAGAACTGCAGTAGAAGTTGAATTTGGGTATTTTCGGAATCTTCTTAACTGTTGCTAACCTCTACTACAGGAAAAAGTCGACAATGCAAAGCAATCCTGATTCCGCACTTACAAAACTTGCATTTAATTGCAGTATGGTCGCGTCCACTTTCTACAAATTACCGAAAAATATGAAATACCGTTCTTGTAAAGTATGTCTAGTTCGGGAGCTATCTGAAAACACTTTGTGAGTATATGCAAAAATTATGTAATAATGATAGTAATTTTGTAGAGATGATCATTTTCCTAGCGGCCACTTTAATAAGCAAGGCCGTCGCTATCGGGCTGCTGAGAATACTCAGTACATGATGAAGTGTCATATTCAATATCCTCAAAGAGTGAATGTCTTGCGAGACACAGTTGACGGAAGAGCCTGAGTCCCTATTTCTCTAACGAGATCCTTATCGATGCGAGGTACTTGGACTTTTTGTGAGACGACCTTATCCTCGCACTGATAACGTTGTATCCAGATTCCAAGGAAACCGATTTTTCGAGAAAGTCCCTATCTGGCCCTATTTAGATGATGTTTTCCTAAATTGCTGGATTAACAGAGGTGGGGCCAGATCGTCAGATCTGACACTTCTAGATTACTTTTTGTGAGATTATTTAGCAAGCAAAGTATACTTTGTTGTACAATGAATGAGTTTGTGTACTTTGGTAGACCTTTTGCAAGTGATAGCCAAAATATAGGAATGAAAGTATAAAAGCATGTAGTCAGTAACTAAATATGAATGGCTGCAAAGAGAGCTGTTTATAACAGAGTGTTTGTTGCGATGGTCTTTTAAGGCCGTGAGACTTGAGTATGCCAGAGACAAATAAAAGAGGAATTTCCGTATTAAATGTAACTGGCTACACGCAACACGCCTGGACTTCATATATAAAGTTGAATATTTGTTAACGCGTCTATTATTTTAAAAAATCTTTCTAATTATCCAGCTAACGCAATAAAATACTACAAAGATCTGTTCTGTGCGCATAGTCTTCTTCTTCAACGTGTTTTACTGCGGAATTGTGATAAAGATGGAATCTAGTATTGGTAGGAATGTCATGTACAATTTTTGAAGAAGGTAATGCTACTGCATGAACTATTTCGCCAGTTTATAAAGGTAACATAAGCTGCTCTAAGGTGCGACGTGGCATTTAAAGAAATTGTTTGTTTGTTTGTTTAGTGACTGAACTTTTAAAGAAATACTTCGCATCTTAGAGCAACTTGTTGGTTGTGTTGCCTATATAAATTAACTAAATAATTCTTGCGGTACAATGCTTTCTTCCGGAATTGTAGCGAGCATTAACCTATATGGGAAACTTGATTATTGGCTTTGCTACTTTCATTAGTTACTTGACTGTCCCTCATTTTTGACTTACAAAAGTGATTATAATTTTGGAGACCACGTTCTAGTGTACTTAGTATGCTTTCAATTGCGTAAAATATTTTTAATTACTTCAAAGGTTTTTCCGCGTGCACCTAATTCAAAAATAATGTTTTCGCCCTTAGAAAACATTTTGAATTAAGAAATAATTAAACCATAATCAAACTTTTCTACATTAGCACTGCTTAAGTAACTACACTAGGCACAAAAATTACGCATCACCTCGTTTTTGAAGCTCTAGCAACAGATTGAGAAATATTTTATTATTTATAAAATAAATTTTTTTATGACAAGACCTTATAGTCTGTTCCGAAGTAAAAAGTGTTAAGTTTTACGTAGGCATCATGAAAATATAACACATTAGTTGGTGGTGTACATTTCTACATTAGGATAAACTATTTATGAAATTTTTTTAACATGAATGCTCCTAAGAGACTGTGAGCGCGTCTTATATTTTGGCAAACTATAACAATTATTTACAAACACCCCGTATATAGATAGATAGATGCTCGTGACTGAAAATATGGGTAAAATCCCGTCCACATCTCTGTGTTTAAAATTACAAGCGTAAATTTTCAAATTATCAATAATTCAGTTGAAAATAATATTTCAAATTTCTTTTCTATTATAAACTCAACAGTAATTGGGATTCCCAGTTAATGCTATGGAAAAAAAGGGCATTACTGGAAACCTGTTCGTTAGCAGCCGATTGAGAGGCGTTTACTTTTCTAAAAATAGATGTTAACCCCCCCCTCCCGTCTTTCCCCGCGTGCAGACTTTAATATTTTGGAGTTGTAAAAATTCTTAGAATTAGTAACCATTCTTTCTTTTAGAGAATTGCTAGAATTAAGTAAGAAAAATGTCTTAAATTGTATGTCTAGCTTGAACTGATCAAAGTATAAACCCAGTGATGTACGCTCAACATCTGCGTAGTAGGTTTTGGAAAAGGAGTCTTTGTTCTCGATTTTCCCTTAACATCTAACCTGATGTCTTAACAAAGTGACACCTTAAATTACGATTTTCTCCTATTGTGACAATTGTAAGACGTTCATGAACATAGCCTTATTGAATTTAATAGCTAACGTGGAACCCCCCTTTCTCCACTGACTGCCGATGTAACCATGCACCCTTAGGAGCGAAAAACGTCTTTCCGTCCGTTATAAAGTATTCTTGTTATCTAAACCATGTAGAAGTTTTTCAAGCGATAACATTATTGCGGGACGGTCGCAGTCCAAGATACGTTGCTGAAGTCTTGGGTGTACAACAGTCGACCATCAGCAGAACATTATCGCACTTTAACGAGACAGGAGAGTAAATTAGAACACCCAGCCAAGGTTATAAGAGAATTAATTTTCTTAGAGATGACGGCTTTCTCCGACTCGAAGCTCTGCGCATACGACAATGCATTACGATAATGTCGCAAACGAGCCTTGAAACCGTTCAGAACATTAGGGCCTGTACGCAGATGGTAAGAAATTATCTCCTAGAAAATAATCTGCATGGTCACGTGCCAGCTTCGAGTCCCATACTCACCAGGAGCACCGGGTTGCGCGTTTAAAATTCGACCTAGAACACGCTCATTGGTGAAATATTGATTGGAGACGTGTAATCTTTTCTGATGAGACTTGGATTTGGTTACAGTCTTCAGATCTTTATGTATAATATCAATTTATCACATATTCTAAAAAATTTCATTTTAAGCCATGTACATCGAATTGCGATGTTTTTTATTTTTCTATGTAAGAAGACAAAGTAGAAACAATGATCAGACTTGAACTTTGTGAATTATGGTTGATTATCAAAATAAAGATCTTTTAGATTTTAGTTGTCTACAACATATTTCAAAGTTATCGAAATCGGGGGGAGGGGAGACACCCAAGGTAGCTTTCTTGTTAGCACCCACTTTGCAAAACGATATTTTGAATTGAGCATTGGAGATATATTTTAGCGACAAACTAGTTCGCGCTGCCCTTAATAATTCACACCTTTCCTCCACTTACTTTACGAAAATTTCCAATTAGCATTAGTTGGAACAATCCACCTCACGAGTGCTGCTAGCCCTAAACATGTACAGATGGCTTAAAGCTGATTTTATCCTTTTTAGCAAACTTTTCACATGAATGTATGACGTCCTGCCCTTTTATCTCGTCAAAATGTATGGATATTATTACATTAAAGTATCTAAGTATTAAAGTATCACTTAGACATTTTTACTTTCTCTTACCCATATGAAATATAGTATAGAGAAAGTATTTTTTTCGTCCAAAATTTTCGATGTCCAAACTGTAGTGGAAAAACACCTTTTCGGGTCTCTTGAGTCCGAAAAATCATGTTTTTAAAAATTGGTCTGCCTGTGTGTGTGAACAAAATATCTCGAAAACAAAAGTCGTAGATAAACAAAATTTTATATTTGAGTTTGTATGTACACTCACACGCGACTGCAACAATTTCACTAAAATTCAATAACCGGAAGTGCTACTTTACTCTTGTCATTCGATTCTAACGATTTTTTTTAAATTTATCGTATTTCTTAGACATATAATTCCCTTTAATATAATTAAAGCAATATCTGAGAAAAATGTCCGTAAAACCAGTAACCGGAAGTAATCTTACCATTAACTGTGAATAAAATAACTATGAAACTGAATAAATGAAAATTTGTATATGCGATCTTAACTACCTTTGTATGCTAAATCAAGAATTTTGTTAGAATCGAATAACCGCAAGTACAACTTTATTTCTGTTATTTTTAGATATTTTCCGAATTTTCGGT
>JAHWXV010765619.1:0-11886 GCA_024586415.1 Phrixothrix hirtus | reverse complement strand
AACAGAGTGAATGCAGGCAGGAGAATAATTGGCAGCATGTGGTCAGTAATCAAGAGTGAACAGTTAAGTATGGAAGCAAAGAAGGCTGTGTACAATAGTGCATTTGTTCCAACTGTTTTATATGGCAGTGAGACTTTGATATGTCAGAAGAAGCATATGAGTAAAATAAACGCCGTAAGTATGAGGTGCCTAAGAGCTGCATGTGGCAAAACAAGACATGACAGAGTAAGGAATGAATGGGTGATGGATATGTGCCAGCTGAAGGAGACACTGCCTGAACTGTACGAAATAAGTGCGTTAAGATGGTTTGGACATGTGGAATAAATGAGTAATGAACGCTTTACAAAGAGAATATATGAGACAGGTATGAATGGAAAACTAGGTAGTGGTAGACCGAGAAAGAGGTGGTTGAATATGATTGAAGAAATTGTAAAAGGAAAGAGAATAAAGAGCACAAAGAACAGGAGAGCTTGCCAAAAACGTTGTATGAATTTAATGGATGCAGAAGTGTATAAGGACAGAGAGGAATGGAGAAAAGTAGCGAATAGGTGATAGTAGAGATAGTAAGATTGGTGGATAATAGTGGGATGGTGTGGATACTGTAGAGTGCTGGGAGTTGTGATGAAGGGCGGTGGTAGTGAAAGGGGGTTGGTGTATGGGTGCATGCAGTGGTTATGAAGGTGGAGGCTTATTTATTGGGTTTTGCCTACCCCGCTAAGGGAATGGCATGATTGGTAGTAGTGGTATATAAAGGCATATTCTATAATAAAAATAAGACAAGAATCCTATTAAACATTTACGTTAAAATCATTTGCTTCAAAGATATGCTTAATTATGGACTTTATTGAAAGTAATTCTTATTTACATAATTTCTTGATTTAACAACAAATAATATTAAACCAAGATTACAATTTGTAACTCCTGGTGCAAAAGAGTTAAAGGGCTTGTAGGAGTCTGTATTGGATTTTTTATTTCATAAAATGTATAGAAGGGCAATAAGAAAACAACCACTTCAATATGACTAAGGTGGCCATAATATAGGGTCATTATAAACAATTCATCGACCAATGTATGTATTATTCAAGTAGTTAACATACAACTCAGGAATATTGTGCTGCACATTTGCTGATATTCTTGAAGATGAACTTATGCCACCTAGTCTGTTTTCAAGCAATGTAACTACTTTATGGCAGAAAGCCTTGTTGGTAAAAATATTGTTCAATTAAATATTCATACAGAACACTCAACTAAACATTTAATAAAAATGTATATTCATAGTAACAGCAACTGCATGTAGATTCTGCTCTGCGCAGATATGAGTATTGAGATAATTTAATATTTTATTCCTTGTAAAACACGATTTGTCTGTGAGAATACAATTTACAAATTGATGGTCTCTGGTACATTCTGCAATTAACTAGCAACAAAAGTTCATCTGCAGCAATCTTACAGCAAAATATACTCAGTGACATAGAAATTGCAACACCATGAAGGGGTTGGAATTTCCGGGTGAAATTTAGTAGTATAGTAGTATAGAAATAAATGATCAAAATTTGAGAGGAAAATTTTTATTACTTAAACAAAATTTTATAATAATTGTTAATAATATGTGGTACGACCTCTCTGATTTACACACACGCCGAGGCATTGATTGAATAAGGTGGTTTATCTCGTCTTGAGGTACTGCCTTTCGTGCAAGTTGCACCTCATGTCTCAAGGCCTCCAAAGTCAAAGAAGGACATTGCAAATTTTGCAACCTTCTACCCATTGTTCAATGGGAGAAAGATCTGGATATCTTGAAGGCCAGGGCAAAAGATAAATCTGAGCCTGCTCAAAGAAGTTCAAGAAAAACCTTGCTACATGTGGACGTGCATTATCTTGCTGGAATAATCGATCCTCGAGCTTTTGTAAGTATGGCAGAAGATATGTTCTAACCACCTCAACAATATACCTTTGTGATGTCATATTGCCTCGAATGAACCCCAAGGGAGACATGATACAATAAATAATCACACCCCAAACCATAACATCCACAGTGCAGTATATGTGCCTCTCTACTATAAATTGAAGATTCCATCGTTCATCCCATTTTCTTCTGACTCCCCTACGACTGTCGTGTATTCCTAAACAAAATCTAGATGCATCACTAAAGACAACACGACGCCATTTAAGATTCCAATGAGATCGTTCATTGCACCATTGTAACTGTTGCTGACAATGTTGTACAGTCAAAGCAAGCATCAGTTGCAGATGATATGATGTTAGCCCAAAACTTCGGATTCGGCGATAAACTGTACTAAGGGTTATAAGGCGACCTTCGTCACCAAACCATTGGTTACCAACTGCCCGAATAGAGGAAAATCATTCTCTAAATGCCAGTTGTCTTAAGCGATGATCTTGATGCTTATTCGTTCTTCTTAAGGCCCCGGTTCCTCTTTTACAATGTTCCTGGCCATCTTCAAACCATGCACGACACACTCACATTACAGTAAACCGATTTCGATTTACACAGTTAGTTTCCCCAAATGAAAAACCAGCTTCAACAAAATTTTAAAATAATTGTTAATGTGTGGTACGACTGCTCTGATTTACACACATGCTGAGGCATTGTTTGAATAAGGTGGTTTATTTTGCCTTGGGGTATCGCCTCTAATACAAGTTGCACCTCATGTCTCAATGCCTCCAAAGTCAAAGAAGGACACTGCAAATTTTGCAACCTTCTATCCATTGTTCAATGGGAGAAGGATCTGGACATCTTGGAGGCCAGGGCAAAAGATGAATCTGAGCCTGCTTAAAGGAGTTCAAGAAAAACCTTGCTACATGTGGACGTGCATTATCTTGCTGAAATAATGGATCTTCGAGCTCTTGTAAGTATGGCAGAAGATGTGTTTCAACCACCTCCGCAATATACCTTTGTGATGTCATATTGCCTCGAATGAACACCAAGGGAGACTTGCTGCCATAAGTAATCACACCCTATACCATAACATCCACAGTGCAGTATACGTGCCTCTCTACTGTAAATTGAAGATTCCATTGTTCATCCCATTTTCTTCTGATTCTCCTACGACTGTCGGGTATTCCTAAACAAAATCTAGATGCATCACTAAACACAACACGATGCCATTTAAGATTCCAATGAGATCGTTCATTACACCATTGTAACTGTTGCTGACAATGTTGCAGATGATATGATGTTAACCCAAAACTTTGGATTCGGTGATAAACTGTACTAAGGGTTACAAGGCGACTTTCGTCACCAAACCATTGGTCACCAATTGCCCAAGTAGAGGAAAATCATTCTCTAAATGCCAGTTGTCTTAAGCGATGATCTTGAAGCTCATTTGTTCTTCTTGAAGCCCTGGTTCCTCTTTTACAATGATTCTGACCATCTTCAAACCATGCATGACACACTCACATTACAGTAAACTGATTTCAATTTACATGGTTAGCAATTTCCTCAAATGAAAAACCAGCTTAATGCAAGCCAATAATTTGACCTCTGTGAAATTCGCTTAATTGGCGGTAATATCCTCAATGCCATACTCTAGGCATGATTAAACACACAAAACACGTTAACAAAAAAACAACAACCAAAATAATGTTAATTAACAATGAAAAAGAACAACAAATTGTACGAAAAACGCAAACCGAAAAAATTACCAAAAAATTATAAGAACTGTCAAATGTGACGTCATCACATTACTACTTGATCTCAAAAGTTAATCAATTGTTACTTAATGTCAGCCCAACAGATCTACCAACTTTGATTAAGAAATTCCTACTCCTTTTTGGCATTGCAATTTCTATGTCACTAACTATATCTTGCAAGGCATATAATGATAGGGATATAGTAATTGGTCCCTTAACAATCTTAATGTACATCGAAATCTCTATCTATTAGTGATGATTCATTGTGCCCTCAACATATCCTCTTCCTTCAAGTTGTCTTTCCATGTTTATGAATAGTTTTCAATTAGGTAGTTGATGATTTGGGAATCCCTTGGCATATACTGCTGCTTTAGAATTTTTATGAACCTCACCATAAATTAAAAAAAATTCAATTAACTCATCAAAAGTAAATAAATCTGTTGTATCACTCATTACACAAACTAATTATAAATACTAAAGTAGATAGCAATGTTCATAAAAGCCTAATCTAATTATAAGAACTTTTCCAAAATGTTAAAAATACGCATTTAGAAAGTAAGGATCAAAAAAGGCAAACCTCTTGTAAATTAGCGTCTAACTAACCCTGTGGCAATAAAAGCATTAAACAGGAAGCCATAACCATTTAAAAGATATTTGAAGACAGTTTCCATAAAAAATGGAAAGTTTAAATAAACTTTAGCAAGATCCGATTGGGTTAAAATTAAAAAAATGCTTATATATCATTGGCCAGCAAGAAAAATGCTGGGAAACTCCAACGTCTATATAAGCTCGACATTGAACAATTTTTGCTTGTCTTGTGCCAAGGGTCACTTGAACTTCATGCGCAACATTCCACTTTGCCAGTGCATGTCAAGATACATTCACTATTCATTCAAATGGCTAGATCTGAATGAAGCAAGACCCACCTAAGGCCGGATAATCCAAAAATTTCGCAGATGTCTATTCCACTGAAATCCTAATTAATATTCAAGCCAGCATTTGGATTCTACCTATCCGAAGATACAATTCAAAAATCTGAAGTTGTACACGGGACCGCCATCCAAAGTCGTAGGTTCAAATTTATCTCTGAGTTGTGATAACAAGCGAAGAAGACACATCTTAACAAGGTTAGTCTTCTGTTTCACGTTAAAAAGGGATAACATAGTGAAATAAATTAATTTTTATGGTAGTTTTTAAATAATTTAATTAAAAATATTCACTGGGTTAACTAACATAATTGTAAGGAAGGAGTTTATTTCAATAAGATATATGAATGCTAACCAAACTCCCAATAAATAAGCATTTATGAAGGTTAAAAAAAGGTCTAGCAATAAAAACCAGTGTTTATTTATCAGACACTGTGGTTTCTTTTCAATAATATTATAATTATAAAACTTGAAATAAACCTAAATATTCTAATTATCTCTTAGGCATTAGTAAATAAATTTTAGTTTGTAATTCTTTTGTCAATTTATAAATTACAAAAATTGCATATCTATTTGTAATAAAACTCCATTTGTGTGAATTAATTTCTAATATTTATTGCGAATTCTTGTAAATTCTCTCTAACAATAGGAGGTGTTCAACTAAAAAAATAAATCACATTCAAAAATAGAGTAACTTATACAAGCTACTTAATATCAATGGACTTTCGAATGCATTGTTAAAATTATTTGGGGTTTGTCACAGTAGGTGATCTTTTAAGGGCGTAGATAGTAATAGTTTCTCAACTGATATACTCTACACCTAAACATCATACAGATCAGGTTATTAAATTAATTAACACCCTATTTTAAAACAATGCTACCTCATAAAGGTAATGTTACTAACTAGTCAAATAGCAATTGGTAGATGTCAAATAAATAAAAAATTCAAGGAATCTTACAATAAAATAGTTTCAATAGTGTTTAAACAAATATAGCTTTGAACTGAAATGAAATTATTCTTAAAGGGAAAAATATAATTTTAGAAAAATTATCAAGTGGCCGACAGTCAAACTTGAGTTCCAGATTGGTATTCTGGTATGTCTACTACTACACTACTGCTCTAACAAACAGACATTACAAAATTTTATCCTTAAACATGTAACTGAGAATAATATTAAATGAAAGACGTACATTTTTAATTTTTGACAGTCTTTTGCTGTTAAGTCGCAGATTATGAGTAGTCTTATTAATTACTTTGGTTTTGGTATTAATAGATTAACAAAAACAGTATGGTGCCTATTTGATTTGTTTTAATATTTTTGGGCGATTAGTTAATAGCCAGCTGATCATATAAAATTCGTTTGTGAATATTTCTTTTTAAGCTTTATTTAGATTGACGACTCCTTTTTCCAGATCTGTATGCAGGCATTAATGCAACGTGAACCCACCCGACACTGCCAATGCATAAGCTGTCCTAGCCAGACAACCATTTATTTCTATTGATCATAAATATTATAGTGTTATTCAGAGAGCATAAATGTGATTAACCTAATGTTATTCTAAGATTACAAACAATGATATGATCGTATTTCCACATCCTTACCCCACCGAATATCTTTACCTGATGTACAAATTTTCTACTTCTTTCTTGAGAAATGATGTGTTTAAAGATTTTAATTGGAATATTTCCAAAAAAGGTGCCGTTATAGGAACTTCATTTTTTACTCAAACTTGGTATTTTAGTGAGAAATTCTAAATTAAACTTGGGTTTCAAGGGGTTAAATATGTCACTGAAAATAATATTAAATGAAATATTCATTTAATATTATTCTCAGTGACATATTTAAGGATAAATTTTTGTAATGCCTGCTTGTCAGGATAGCGATCTGGAAATCACAGTTTGACTCTTGGCACCTCAAAAATGTTTCCAAAATTATGTAGTTCCTTTTAAGACTAATTTTATTTCAATATGTCTGTTGTACAACATTAAAGGTATTTTAAGAATATAATAATTTATGTAAATTCTTTTACTAATTTCATTATAGCTTTGAAATAAATGATTTAGTAAATGCCTTTATTAGGACTTTTTCTTATTTTTTATCATAGAATCACGCCTTTATATTTGTTTTATTTAATTATGAAATACCCTGGATGCAATTGAATTTAAAATAAAAAAAGGCTAACTTTTCATCAATTTGTTAAATTAAAAGTGAGGCTTACAATAACTGCTTTGTTAATTCTTTTAAACCATATCACTTTTATTTACAAAATTATTTTATAACTTCCACAGTTATAAATAGCAAAAATGGAACAAAACTTCAAGGGGTAGTTTTATTCCTTAAACTTGAACTTTTATTGATCAAAATATATTTGTTAATTTTTTAGCCATTTTACAAACTAAGTTTTATGGAAATCAAGATGGACACTTTGCAGCATTCCTTGTTATTTCAAATGAGTATATCACTGTTAGTTAAAAATTATTGGATATTCCAATACATTGTGACTGGGTCAAAAAAATATTCAAAAACTTGCAAATAAGGCAAAAATGTGTGCCATATGTTGAATTATCTATTAATTTTATTTATGTAATAACGCTACAAGTATCAAGATTATATGTATTAACTTTGAAATGTTTTTAAGAATGTAACCAATACTTATGAAAAATTTGTTATTGACATCGCCTGAATTGATGCCACAAAAGTATTCGATGACAAGAATTGAAACACAACACGGTATTTGAATTTGACTAACTGTAAATAGTACATTCTACAATTGATGTTACACATTTGTGGTGTATAGTATATGTGTTTTTATAAATTTATAATGTCTGCAAAAGAATCAAAGACAAGTATCACTGATAGAAAACTAATAATTCAGTGGCATAATAAACAGAAAATTTACTGTGAAATAACAAAATTGTTACATAGAAGTAAGTCCACCATTTACAAGGTGGCATAAAGGTTCAAAATCACTTGAATCTTACGGATGAAATCCATTCTGACCAGAATAGAAAGTTAACAAAAATGTACTTGTACATGACTAACAAAGGATCCAACAATTTCTACTCCAAAACTTGCTAACGTAGTTGCTAATAATTTTGACAAACAAGCCATCCTGAATCCTTCTTGAAAATAATTTTCATGTTTATATTCCTTGAAAAAAGCAATATCAGTAAACACAAATGACTCAAGTATGCTCAACAATATATTAACAAGAATAAGGATTTTTGGAACCAAATTATTTTTTCAGATGAAAACAAATTTAATATACAGGGTGTCCCAAAAATAAGTGACACCGTGCAAACTGTGGGTACCTCATGAACTGTCTAGAGCACAATTGAAAATTTTTTTCAAAAACGATTTTTAAATTTTGAAAATTTAAATGATATAATTTGTTTTAAATGCAATCCTGTCTACTAACTATAAGGAATTATGAATGGAACGATAATAAACATCACATACTACAGCAATTTGATTTCCTTATAAAAACATGCAATGTTTTGTTAGGATGTACTTGTAGTAATGTGACCTATAAAAGTTCCTTGGCTTTGTTTACTTTCTTTGAAATAACAAAATGATTTTAAGTCAGTTGTTACACTTCAATATTAAATTTTTAAATGTATTGATTTTTTATTTTTTGCATTCAAAATTATTTGTTAAAACCACAGGATTCTAAATTGTTTTATCTTAAATGTCAAATATACTCCTGTGTCCAAAAAGTAAGACCAAGTTTCAATTTAAATCGCATGGGTAAATCGCACATCATAAATATTTTTTATCTAAGTTGGCAGCATTGTGACAGACATCTGTGACAAATTTCATGTCAAAACATTAATTACTTTTTGTTTTATGCTTGGATTTGTATAACGCTAAAAGTGCATTCGGTGATTTTTACAATGTCTCATTATATTGGGCAAAGAAGTTGCATTAAATTTTGTTTATGGAATGAAATTTCGGGTGCAGAAACGTTCAGGATGTTGCAAAAAGCCTTCGCGGACCATGCTTTGTCAAAAAGGAATGTTTACAAGTGGTATAAACAGTTCAAAGAAGATCGTGAAAGTGTTGAAGACTAATAGCGTTCCGGACGACCATCAACCTCTACCGATGAACAATACGTTAAGAAAATTGAAGAATTTGTGCTTGCTAATCGTCGAATGACTGTTAGAGACCTTGCTGATGCTGTTGGTATTTTGAAAGGATCTGCCAATACCATTTTGAAAGATATTTTGGGCCTGAAACATGAAACATCTCAATTTCTTCAGAAAAGAGCGTCGCATTAAGATCTGCGAAGAGATGCTTTCTGACTATCGATCGGTCATGAAATGGATTATTACTGGAGATGAGATTTGGATCTATGCTTACGACCCGAAAACAACCGAACAATCTAATAAATATCATGCAAAAGGTGAAGCCAAACCAAAAAGATCGTGCCAAAGTCAATCGAAAATCAAGGTAATGTTGACAGTTTTCATCGATTATCATGTGTTGTCCATTCAGAATTCCTTCCATCCAGCCAAACTGTCAACAAAGAATATTATGCATCGTTTGTGTGAAGCTATTCGCAAGAAGAGGCCAGAATTGTGGGCATTCTTGGTTTTTGCACCACGATAATGCACCTTCTCACATTGCACTCGTTCTTTGTGACTTCTTCGCCAAACATTCAATACATATCGTTCCACAACTACCATATTCGCCTGATTTAGCACGTGTGACTTCTGGCTATTCCCGAAACTCAAAAGACCACTGCGGGGAAATCGTTTTGAGACGATAAAAGAAATACAATGTGAATCGCTACGTGCTCTGAAGGCCATCCCAGAAGACAGCTTTAATTCTAGTTTCAAGGACTGGAAGATTCGTTGCATAAGTGTATTATGTTGGGAGGGGATTATTTTGAAGGTAACAAAATAGATTTGGAAGACTAAATAAATATTTTTTAAAATACATAAAAACTGGTCTTATTTTTTGGACACAGTAGTACAATTAATACAAATAAGTTTATTTTAAAATTTGTCAACTGTTTAATGGAGATATTCTAAAACAGAATAAGTGATTCTTTTTACACCGACCAGTAACAATATTATTACATAAAAATTACTATTGTAAATAAAAAGAACTGGAAAATAGACTTTGTATTTATTTTGCTTTGCAAAAATGATTTTTAAATATTTTGCTTACCTGTTAGATTCGTGTACCGGAGATTGAGAATTACTGTTCCAAAATATGTCAGGTAAAATTCTTTTAACGTTATCTTCTGGAATAAATATTTTTAAAAACAAACATATGTTCATAATTCAAGATATACTGATGAATAATACACATCAAAGGCAATGATTTTACTATCCAGCACGGCGTGCACATCAGGGTTGGATTTAATACTATAATTGTTAATATTTCGAAAACTATATGTTCTTGAAAAAAATTTCATAAGCTAATTTAGTTTTATAGGTCATAAGGTACCCACAGTTTGCGGGGTGTCACTTATTTTTGGGACACCCTGTATTTGGATGTGATGGTTGCCAGAAAATTTGGAGAAAAGCAAATTCAGAGCTGCATCTGAAAAATCTATGCCCTAACATAAATCATGAAGTGGATTGATACTGATTTGGGGTTAGTGGTGCTGCAAATCTTGTTGTCATTGATGGAATATTAAATAAATATAAATATTGGCAAATATTAAAAGATAATTTGAAAAAATTAGGGTGTGAATAATTTCTATTTTCAACAAGACAGTGATCCAAAACACACATATTGATAAAGAATGGATCATATATAATGCACTTCACATTTTGAAAATGCTTCCAGAGTCCAAACCTCAATCCCATTGAGTATTTATGGGTTAAGATTGGTAGACAACTTAGGGCGAGGGTCATCCGGAAACTAGTATTCATTTGCGCCATATGGAGTGCTGGCAAATAGAGTAGCTGCCAGTCAAGGTCTAACACCTTCAGTTGTATGTCTGCTGTCTGTGTATGATGTTTGGTGTTGCTGTAACTGTGTTGTTTCTGTGAGTATTTATAATGTTCAAGAAAATGGATAACACGGTCACTTGTGAAGTTAGGGCTGTAATTAGATTTATCAACCCAAGAAATGTGTGTCCATGTGAAATTCACCATCAATTAAAGGAGGTGTATGGATGTAATATTTGATGAATCATCTGTTTGGTGCTGGTGTTCTAACTCCAACTTGGGAAGGGAGAATAATTGCGATGATGAGCATTCGGGGTGGCTTTCAGTCATTATGGATGGATTGCCGAGTTCAATTGATAAAGTTGTAAAGAACCATCGGCGCATCACAATTGATGAAATTTGTAAATATTTCGTAATGTTTTATGAACAATTATTCATGAAATTGTCAAAGACCATTTGAAGTAATGGAAAATTTATGCAAGATGGGTCTATGACATGCTTACTGATAAGCACAAAAAGAAGTGTGTGGGTACAGCAATAATGTTTTTTGAGCATTATTCTGTTGAAGGAGACTCTCTCTTGACATACATTGACACTGGTGACAAAACACATTTTTTATGCAACACCTAAGGGTAAACAACAATCAATGGAATGACATCATCTTCATTTACCTAATAAATCAAAAAAGTTCAAGATGGTAGCATCTACCTAGAAACTCATGGCAACTGTTTTGTGAGATCGGTGAGGTGAATTTCTTATTGATTTTGTACTGCTTGGAGACTACTAATGCTGATGCATAGTGTGCAACAGTGAAGAAATTATAGCGAGTGATTCAAAATGGACAGCAAGGTCTATTGTCTAGCAGCATCATTTTCCTACATGACAATGCCAGGCCTCATGCGGCTAGGAAACTACAACAACTTATCCAACAGTTCAAGTGAGAAATTTTCAACCATTCACCCTATAGCCTGGACCTGGCTCCTACAAATTTTCATCTCTTTACAAAAGTCAAGGACTTTTTGGTAGAAATGACATTTCAAAGTAATGAAGAAGTGAAAGAAGGTGTGACTATTTATCTAATGGACTGGCGGTAGAGGACTATGAAGCCGAGATACAAAACTCATCAAATGTTATGACAAATGCTTAAATTTACGTGGTGACCATATAGAGAAGTAGTTTAATATATGTACTTTAGAAATAAAATGTTTATTTTTTTAAATATTTAATAGTTATTTTTTAATTACCAAGTGGGTGGTAGTTTCTGGATGGCCCTCGTATACGAGGTACGACAATTAAGTAATGAGACTGATTTTTACTTTCTCTTACATATATGAAATATAGTATAGAGAAAGTCATGTTTTCGGTCCAAATTTTCGATGTCCAGTTTTTAGCGGAAATACACGT
>JAHWXV010765492.1:0-13200 GCA_024586415.1 Phrixothrix hirtus | reverse complement strand
TGTTGTAATTATAATAAATTTTACACCCCCGAAAGTAGCTAATAATTTCTATAGGTGGTGCGAGATTACCGAAGCTATCAAAATAAAATACGCTGTTCGACTTCTTCCGATAACATACCCAATGCGTACCTTCACCTCTTTGCTGTAATTCTACATACGTGAATCCATGGTTTTTTGGGTAAGTTATCTCGCATATATGCACCTCGGCAATTTGCAATATTTTTAGCATACTTTTTCAAGTCCAAGTCGGTTAACGCTCTTTCGGGTAACCTTATTAGTTTTTTGAACGGTTCTGGTTATAGGGATTCAAATATAACGTACTTCCAGCCTTATAAGGTTTCAAATAGATACCATTGCCTTTTCTCTCCGATTGCAATCGCCTCCATAGTTTTGTTATGTCTTTCACATTCTTCCTGATGTTTTTTAGCCGCCTTAGAATCAGTTACAGCTTTAGCTATACCTGAAGCTCCTCCTGCGAGTACTCCCGCTGCTGAAAGACCTTTAAATAAAGGTATTAGGAATGGAAGAAAGCCTCCTATTTCTGGTAACGGTATTATTCTAGGGATTTTAATTTTTCTTCAACCACCTATAGTTTTTATAGCAAAACGAGCTGTCTTAAGTGCGGACTTTATCAAATTAAGAAGACTACCTCCAGCATTACCAAAGTTGATTGAATTCTTTACTCTCTCCACCTCCTCTTTTAAGATTTTTTGAAGATAGACACCCCATTCCTAGTTTTTTTTTGCTTTCATAGTCGTAGTTATAGTAAACGCAGCTACTATCTCACCGATAGGAGCGTCTTTAGATCTAAATCTTCCCCAAGCTTTATCACTCACAATACGGCCTGCTTTTTGTTTTTCATTTAAATCGTTACTATTTCTATAAGCTATATCATGTTCTCCACAGGCAGCGTCCAAGTGGTTAATACCTCGGTCACCACGAAGAAGATGCTTCTTTAACTTAGTACCAGGTCCACAGAACTGATATCCAGGAATATGTACTTCAAACGGCACCTTTTTTGTAAGTGCATTTATAACACCTTCGCCCCTTCGACGTCTAATCATAATGAGCGTTCATACTCACACACATCAAGTATTGATAGCTTTTATCGAGATCAATTTTTTAAGAAAAACAATAAAAAGTAGTTTCAGTTTTTAATTGTTCACAAAAATACATTAAGATTACATATTTATTCAGTACTTATATTTAAAACATTATCAAATACCTGATTTAAGTCATACACTTCTATACCATATTTAAGACGTAACAGTTTTTCTAAAACTATTTTCCTCTGTGTTTCATACATTTCTATACTATGTTTAAGACGAGCAGTTTTTCATGCTGATTTCTAACAGCATCCTTAAATATAAAATTATTACTCTTAGGTCTAATTAATTTCATATTACATCTCTTAGATAGCATTAGTACTTAACAATATTTCGACAATTAAGAACGAGGTAATCGTTAAAAAGTTGTAAAATGAATGATTTGTTATATTCTAAAATAGTAAAAACAGCTAAATCAAAACATGAAAGTTCGTTCTTATTTAAAAAGTTCTTAACAAATATAATAAGTTTATCCTAATAATCTACACTGTTCACGTTCTGTGGACGAGAAGACAGATCCCAATCGTTATTTACAAAATTTCCAGTAATATTATTGAGATAAGTAGTCAAATTCACTTCGTTTAGTAATTTTATTTTGTAGTTGATAATATATTTTAAAGCAAATAATGCACCTGCGTCACTTTCGTTGAAATGTAGATAACTATTTTGATTGTGTCTAATGATTATATTTTTTACAAACGATTGCACCTCGTTAAATTCAAATTCGTAATTATAGCTACCAATGAAATTACTGCTTAAATATTCGTCAAGCATATAATAGCAAACTTCACCTCCCGGAGGATTTAACTCGTTCGATTTGAAGAATTTATATTGTATGTAAACTTCTCTATTTAAAATATCTCGCCACTCATCAATAGATAATACTATGATATTATCACGTGATAAAGATCCTTTCGCATAACAATCTACACAGCTTAACCGAACAATTAGTTTTAAATAGAAATATATACTGCATCCAACTTCACTATATTTTTTGTGAAGTGGATCATTCGTTCCAAGTGAATATCTTGAACCATTTATTAAATCTTCATATGCAGCTAATCGATGTCGATAATCTAAATGATTTTCTATAAACTGCAATGGTGCACTTTCCTGTTGGAAGGTTTCGGTCATTTTTGAAATTAAGTACACGCACCAGAAGAAACACTTTACTAATAACACACGTAATTGTTTATTATAAAATATATTTTCAATTTTCCTCCTCCGCTCTCCGCGTACGTTGCTGGTAAATATGAAATCTGGGTCCGTCTTTTAAAATTCTATCGAGGACGTTCGCACACCTACATATCCTATCTTTAAACCTACTTCTATCTATAGCCGCTGTTTCCCAATCACCTTTTCTTGCCTGTCTATAAGCGTATGACTACACGACCGTGTTATGGATTTGATTTTTGCTTTCGTTCATCGTGACATGCACTTCTTTTGCACCCTCGATTAAATTTGCTTTCGATTTTTTTTTAAATGAAATAATGGAACATTTCGACTGTTTGTTCGCTTTATAAATAGATCTATTTTAAGCTTCAATGCTTTCGTTATCGATATCATCCAAATTCATACTATTAATTAAAATCATATTAACTGTAAATAATTATTTGTCTATCCACGCTTCAAGAAGGATGTTATCTACATCATCATTATTATCTCCATCATCCCAATCATTTTCAATACTACTATACTTTTCTACTTGTAAATGTAATAAGCGAGATAAAAGCTTTTGTATTTGTTGTAAAATACCTTAAGCAGGACAACTTAGGTTAAATATAGCAAAATATTTCTTATCTGCCCTCAATGTTAACCTTTTAAGTTCATTGTACGTGAAAATAGTGTCTTTATTAAAGAAATAAGTATTTTCGTCGATGTATCTAAATGGAGATCCTAAGTTCACAGGGGCGCCTGGAAATTCTTGAAGAATTGTACCGTATCTTGATGCTGTAAAACTACATTCATCTATTGCATATTTCCCTCATAATCCAAATGCTGCTTCGGCAACGTTAATCTGTTGCGGTGTTGCTTGATAAACGTTCCATGTAATAATATTTGTACCCCACTGAAGGGATGTGTGAACTTAAAAAGGTGATAGAATATCTGTAACACCACATCGTGATATTTTCAACAGGTGAATAGTTTCCTGATTAATAGCAGCATCAATTGGTAAAGCGTAGAGCTCTTGAAATCTTTTTAAAGTAAAAACAAATTTTTCTAAATCTATTTTAACAGTCTGTAACTCATTCTCATTTTCTACATCGAAATAACCATATTTATATAAGTAGTTTGTAATGGCTTCTTATTCTTTACTACAATTAGCCATTCTCGTTGTTTGTTACATTATTATCATTACCAACTACAAACACTATTAAGTATACAAGAAGTACTAGTGATGCTATACTGAACGTATTGTTAACGCTAACGTATCTAATTGCATACTAACATAAATTGAAAAACCTTAACTTATTTATTCTCTGAAGAAGTCCTCCATACCTTCCCTGTACTTTCTCAGTTCCTTTTGTTTACTTCTCTTTTCAGCTAAAATAACCTGCCATGTCACCCATTTACAACGACAATAAGAAAACGACTCACAAACTTTAGATGCCAAACCATCGTATTGAATTCTTGGCTGATGGAAACACTTTGTCTTTGTACAACAGTAATAGTAATCCATCATTCAATTAAGATTAAATGTAGTTGTTGCAATGCGTAAAATACACTTCTAATTTCTTAAATATTAGTATCAAGATATAAATTTCCAGGTTATTGCAGTTCGATGAACCTATAGCACATCTCTCTCTCTCTCTCTCTAACATATGAGGTTATCTCAACCTTACAAGAAAATTTTGTTAGAATTCTAACAAGTTCAGATGTGTAGGAGGTCATTGTAGTTCGACGAACCTCACTCTCTCTATATCCCTCTCCGACATAACTCCATCACGCAATTTAATTACAAACAACACACCAGCCGCCAACAAACCACCTCCCTACAAACAAAATGGCCGCCCGATACAGCCACGCCCATTCTTGCAACCCAACACTTTCAAATAGACGATTACCACCAACACGATTCAAACCACCTCCCTAGAAACAAAATAGCCGACCGATACAGCCACGCCCATTCTCTTGATACCACCACCCACTTTCTAAATAAATAATTACTCCGCCTACTTTACAAATGGACGACGCACAGCTCCTCCCACTTTACTCATTTATAATCTGTTAATTACCTCCCACCGCAAAAATGGCGGACCATTTTATTTTACATAGGATAGGTTGCGTCCCAGAAATCGCTTTGGTATACTACTGACTTTTTCAACAAACGTATGTATTACACATACATTTCGGAATTTAACCCGCAAATCTGAATAACATTAAATTGAAATTAATGTTCACTGTAATTTTTTTATGAATTATTATAAAAGGAGGGGCGAAAAGTCAAGTAGTCAGTTGTGCTTCGATTGCCTTGGAATTCCGACTTACCTACTAGATCTTCCGGGAGAACTTCTACACCTTCTAGTTTAGTGCCTAGTGATCCAGTGTGGCTCCGGTAGCTTCCATCGATTGTGACAGTCAGCATCCTGCAGTGTCGTATGCAATAAGCGGCCTACTCACCGCAAAGTGAGTATTGAACAATTCATTAAGAACTTTCCGTTCAATCCCTATTATCGGGACATTGTAAACAGGTGCGCTTGGACATTTATTTGAACCTCCGAAATTAAACCATTATCGGGCTCCGAGATAAATATTTGTTTCCTGCAAAAATAGTTTATACTTCCGGGAGTGAACACCTTCGATACAATTTACTTATTGTTCAGTCGTATTAACATATTGCGCGGACGGTAATTCTAACGATCCGTAATTAAAATCAGGATTATTTTAATTATCGAATTTTGGGATAGACATTTGTTTACGACAACAATAGTTGGACACTCTGATAGTGCACATTGTATGTGAACTTGGAGTACTGCTCTTGTAGACTGTAATCAACTTTATTGCATTCGATTGATAATTGTGCTAGTATCGGACAATGAACCTTTGGCCTGCTTAACATTTTATGTGAATCCATTACAGTATTAGTACTAGTACCTTAGGTTCCCACTGCATACTAAACATTTAATTCGATCATCGTGTTAGTGTTGATAATTTATTAGTAATAAGTACGATTTTATGTATATAGTTATAGTGTTAGTATGAGTACCGTAGTTTTCAGCTGCATACTAAATATTAATTTGATCATCGTGTTAGTGTTGACAATTTTATCATTAAGCTTAGCACTTAAACAAACAGACATGCTAGTGATAAGTGCGCGATCGCGATTTAAGTGACGTAAGCGAGATACGTGCGGCACAAGTACAGAGGGACTCCCCTCAATAAGTCCCACTGATATCATTGAATATTCACCAAAAGATTTGTATAAAGATAGATAGCGGAGGGAATGTGTTCGCGTGTGTCTCGTGTTTATATATTTTTTTATGTACTGTACATGTAACAATAACGTTTATTTCAAAATTTGAAATATGTTTATTTCTAAATTATCTATAACGTATGCAGGACAATGAAATGTTACTTTTAATTAATTAACGTACGTTCAAATGACTACGATAATCCATTTTAAATACAGCGGGATTCTATTGTCCTTATAAGAACAAATAAATAAGGACTCACAATATTAAGCAATCTATTAAATCGTCTGTCCGGAAAACAATTATTCGAAAAATAATTCCTCAAGAGCAATTCATCAAATAACAATTATTCGAAATAATTTTTTGAAAAAACAATTCTTAGAAAAAGAGTTGTTTAAGAAGAATTCTTCGAATAAACAACTTTTCAAAATAACATTTAAAATAGATAATATTGTAGCAAAATTAGAAATAACAATAATTTTAAAGAGCCTTCTACGACATTTAGGAATACTGTAGGGTTTGCTTAGAACTGGAATAAATGATGTAATCACGATGCTTCATTATTTTAACCGACATTTATGTGACTTACGCAGAAAAGTACTCTCACATGCTGCAGACATTTCTATTAAAACTGCTTTGTGTGTTAGATATTCCTCAATATAATGTTTGATATCAACAAGACGGCGTCCAAAGCAAATACAGTAAAATTGATTCCCTAACCACCTCATATCGAAGTTTGGAGCTATCTTAGCCAATCTAATCACCAGACCTTAATGTTCCTGACTACTCGTTATGGCGCTACTTATAGTCTAGAGTGTAACTGACATAGCTTAGGAATATTTTGGAGTTGAAAAACAATATTAAGGAAGCTTACAAGAATTTGTTGGAATGAGAGGATCTCATTTGCCAAATGTAGTTTTTATAAATAAACATCTAAAAGTAAATTGCAAACATTGTGGTTTGTTATTAAATTGGGAATTTTGGATACGCTTGTTCCTGGTCTATTGATTACTATTCATAGATTGTAGCACTAAATGGCGAACTCCATAAATCCATACGCCATATTTCGAACTTTACATCCATTTCGGGCCGTTTCATTGTATATTAAGGTTAAACACATGTTTCATTTATCTATTTATCTTCATTACAAGGTATATTAATATTATAGTCACACTAAGAGCGAATATGCTAAACATGTTTTTAGTATGTGGAAATAACTGATAAAAATCAAAGATAAATACTCAAAATTATTTCTAAAAAGTAGTTTGTATGAAAAAATTTAGTTTTTAACATCTCTAAGTTTATTAGATTGCTACATTACGCCGGTATATACTAAAATAATTTATCTTGATATATAAAAGCTTTTATTTATTAAGGTACAACGCAAAATATGAAGTTAGAAATCATTGGTTACTATATCACAGAATCTTGAAAGAATAAATTTGAATCAAACGCATTAATATAACCAGTTAACTCAAAAGGTGGGACGGTACTTTTCAATTAATAAATGCTAAATTTCTAATTTTTTGCTTGACAATTGTGTTCCTCTATGTCCGTATCTATTTTATACATATAAGTATTGTGAAGATTAATACAGATGCTTGACTCTTCAGTTTATTTACGGGACGCGTTACTTAATAAAAAGCCTTTCATAAATTTATGAAACACGATTTCCCGCTAACGCCCGCTCGTCGTAACTACTGAGTCTACTATTATGACGGAAGGTCTCACTTCTTAATTTTCTTTTACTTCATAAACTAATTGACTTAGTTTTTTATTCCCTTGAAGATAAGCTGTGATATACTAGGGATTCCAACTGAAATTTCAAAGTTGAGATAAATAGGATTGAAAGGGCGGGATGTAAAATTTAATTAACGGTCAGTTTAAGCTTCTCTAAAATCTAAGCTGAGATATCTGTTTCAAAGTCATGCTTACTTCAGATTCGGGTTTACTCTGGGTGGATGATTCGAAATGAACGCACCATGTCTATATAATGAATTATTCTATAATAAATTACACAAGAATTTTTCAATAAAACGTAGATTATTAATTATCCGTTATTTTAAATCTCCTCCAGAAACTTAAAAAACTTAATTGGTTGCTTCATTGTATGCTAAATTTTGTACGAAAAATTTATTATATGCATGTAGCTGTAATATGACAACAGTTTTATACCAGTTGAATATGCATGAGTCTACTGAATTCATTAATCTCGGCTTAAGATGATTAGAAACCAAACAATAGAAACAAATTGCATTTTTAATAACTTAACACAATTAAATCCACCGTTGCGTTTGCTTTTATTCTGATTTAATTATATTTACACAACGGATCACTGAAAGTCAATTTAGCTAAATCAGAATAAATTTAAAATTAAAACGCTTCCGGTGAAGTACTTACACAAAATTATACAATAAACCTATAGTTCAAATTTACATTTGATAAATATTAATACATGAAGTTGTTTTAGGATTTACAGTTGCAAGTGCTTAATATATTGAGAATCCTTAATAATTTAGTCTACGGTCTGCATAATTGACTTAAACGAGGCCCTTTATTGAACCTCACATGAAATAACGTGCAATTCACTATGCATTCGTATTAAAACTATGGTACTGTAATATTCTGAATATAATTTAAATGGATTTAGAGTGCCGAAATTGGCATAGTTAATTCTTATTGCTTAAAGTGAAATAACTCACTAAATTAATAGAGCTAAGTTCAACTTATAAAAACGCAGTATTAACGTCATAAATTTAGTACTTCCGTATTTTGATCAAGTATAAATTCCACCGCTTTTCCATTGAATAAAAGCAGATGTCGTTTAGGTTAGACTTTAATTAATTTCGAAACTGTATATTATTACAAATTTTTATATAAAATATAAAATTTTGTTGTATTATACAGTTTTAAGTACTTTTAGCTCTTAGAAAGATTATAGTATTTTCTAAAATAAATTCAGAAAGTCATTGGCCATTAAATCTCTTTTTTCCTCTCGAACTTAATAGATAAATGTGACAATGCGTAATTCTCAACCAATTTATCTTTATTGATGAAACAAGGTATCAAGAAAATTTTGTTGCGGTTGAAGAAGCTTCTAACTTGACAAATTATTGTACTACTGAAATAGTTTCCCAGAAGAGCATTTCTGAATCTACCTTATTTAAAATTGATGATTAGTGCTTTTCCGTTATTTTGAGTCAACTACTGTAGTTATCGTCTCCGATTACCTTTGAATTTACAAGTAGCTATAAAATATTTATACTAGAATAGCAGTCAGGACATCTACCTTAGATTTAGTAATGTAAGCATGAAGTGAATCTTTAACAATGCAGAGTTTCAAATACTTAGGACCTGAAATATTGGATATCCACTTTAAACGAAATTTACACAGAAATAATAAATTCAATAGGTCCCTTTGAACTTTCTCCAATATCCGCTACGAAATAGGCACTATTTCTTAAAAAATTGTTTTTTACGGCACACGTTTCTTTCTAAATCAACCTTTACTATAGCCATACATCGCTCCACCGGCACTGCAAGATATACATTAATTAAATAAATTGCAAGTTTTAAAGAGCAAATTATCCTACGTTAGCTTCACCTAATTAAAATTGTCGATAATCTGATAACGAGTTCAATCAATGAGGCTCCACCGAAAGTACTTCATCAACGTTATTTCTGAGCACTTCACTAAGAATGTAATTGAAATCATGACTATTTTGACGGGCATATCTTTATAGGTATACCTCAAATATTCAATAACTAAATAATAAAATATATAGATTTCAAGATAGTTCGATTTTGGCTTATTTATGATGATATTTCGATTTCTTCAGGTATATTAAAAAGAAGAAAGGATATTCCATATTTTAATACTTCAATTTTCTTATTATGATGACATATAATTAGTTGTACGTTTTGGGTTATAGACCCTTCTTCGGCAAAAATTGAAGGTGAGAAGGTGAGAAGATGATATTTTAGTAGTAAAATAAATTATAAAATCTATAAAAAATAATGGTATACCTAATTAATAATATAAAGAAACGCGGTGCTTATATCAAAAGTAAAAATTGATGAAATAATAATATCTTAAAACGTTTTCATTATTATATTAATTTTCCGGAGTCTCTTCATTATTTTGAGCATAAAATTTAAAGACGACTTTATTAAACATAATTACTAGTTAGAATAAAATTATATTTTTATCACAATAACGTGCACCAAGATGTAGGAAGGAAATGAAGTTAATTTTATTTTTTTGATGTAAGTTTACTTGCGCATTAGATTTATATTATAGGAACAATTGTTATTTAATACAATTAATGCCAAGATTACCAAAATTTAAAACTAGAAGAATATTATTGCCTAAACTGACCTTTTACATTTAATATGAATATTATAAGAAATATAAAATTATTAGAGAAATATATCTTAATTAATTTTACAAAATAAATTGAAAAACTAATAAATTTTATTTTTTTTAATTAAAGAGATTTTAAAATTAATTAATTATTGAAAAATAGATACTGCTTAAATTGTCAATGTCAGTTTTAAAGTTATTACTATTATGATTAGATTTGATGTGACACATTTCCAAAAAAAGCCTTTTATGATAATTTTTTTCAAATTGAAGGTTTTACATTCATCAAAATTAAAAGTATGCATAGTATCAAGAGAATGTTTAGTAAGTGCAGTGCCGCCATTGTTTTCTTTTATTTTTTGTTTGCTTTTTACGTCAGATATATGTGATGATATTTTATTCTTAAGGTATTGTTTGGTTTGTCCTATATAGGTAGCCTTACATTCATTATAATTTACTTTATAAATTAAGTTTGAAAGTTTTCCTTTTGGTGTATCAGCTCTAATTTTAGAAAAAAGATAAGTTAAAGTATTATAATTTTTTTCTGCTACTGTAATATTTAAAGGTTTTAGAATAAGAGCTAATCTATTTGTAAGGTTAGGTATGAATGGAAGTGAAATATAGTTTTTATTATGATTATCAACCTGATTATTATTATTAATGAAATAATTTTTAGAATTGTGTGTAATATTTAATCTGATTTGAATGTATTTTTTAATAAATTGGCTAGGATAGCTATTATTTTCTAAAATAGATGTAATTTTTTTTTAAATTAATAGAATGAAAAGACTTATCTGATAATCTTATTTCTCTATCAACTGGACTGTTAATTACTGATATTTTATATTCTTTAGGAGTATTTGAATAGAAATTAATGTAATGACCAGACCAAACAAGTTTAATGCACCAATTTGTAATAATGTAATTATTTTTATTTATTAAAGTGATATCAAGAAAATTTAACACAATATTTTGTTCATAATCATAATGGTATTAATTTTAAAAGTGACATTAACAATTTAAGCAGTATCTATTTTTCAAGAATTAGTTAATTTTAAAATCTCTTTAATTAACAAAATAAAATTTATTCCTTTTTCAATTTTAAATTTTTGCCGATGAAGGGTTTATAACCTGAAACGAACGACTAATCATATGTCATCCTAATAAGAAAATTAACATATTAAAATATGAAATATCCTTTCATATTTTTAATATTCTTTTAGAATTTCTGGCTCTAATTCCTGAAGAAATCGAAATATTATGGCTAAATAATGGTGCCAAGAATTGCAATTA
Source organism: Phrixothrix hirtus (assembly GCA_024586415.1). Lineage (NCBI taxonomy): Eukaryota > Metazoa > Arthropoda > Insecta > Coleoptera > Phengodidae > Phrixothrix > Phrixothrix hirtus. Next base: position 2,026 of record JAHWXV010765492.1, on the reverse strand, counting down.
TCGAAGAGCGAAGAGCTTGAGGGAATTTGGTAATGACAATTCACATTAATCCTGTATGACCAACGAAATGCTCGGATATAACTGGAAATGACAGGTGGCGTTAATAGCGACATTGTCTTCTTACATGAATGTTTTATACTTGACGTGGCAAAGTGTGAGAGCTATTGGGAAGAATGGTAATACCAGTAACGGAATTTTAAAAATGAGTTCGTTATAAAGCTGCTATAGTCGGATGTATTGGAGTACTGTTTATTGATTGAAAGTACAGTGACATTAGTAAACTATATTAAAAGTATTATTTAATAAAACAATTCGTTGGTTTTGCGTGTTATTAGTACATATTATATTGTATTGTATTGGTACAAATGTGCTTCTTCAAAGTTAGATATAACGGTTAAATTAGAACTACCAGAACTAAGAAGTGACATTTTAAATCGAACGAGCATTTAAAAAGTAATAAGTGTACATGAACTTTTACAAACCTAATAGACAAAATTGACAAAGTAATACACGTTTAGGTTTCGTACTTAGAAGCCACAGTTGTAAGAATATTAGTAACGAATTTCTTTTTAAAATTGCATTAATACGATATTAAGATGTTGATAAAAAACCCTTCAAAACAGTTTCAGCTTTTTAATTCAATAATAGACATATTTAGGTCAAACTGTAATAAGCCGAGTATTTAAAAATAGAGCTAAATATTGAATTCTGTTCTTGGCCGGAAACTTAGGTACTTTACCACAAGGATACTAGTAAAAGCTGTAGGAATATTGATATCTATGAAGCAATACGTGTATCTAGTTAATCTCTATATTTTTTTCTTGGATCCGTATTAATTTTGCTTTATTGAATGAATTTTGCATTAATTGATATTTCCACAACCGGAATATTTTCTTATGGGGTTTTTGGGGGTACCTTTTCAGTTAATTTCTAATTCATTGCAATTGATCTTGTCTTTCTTCTTATTTGTAGCACTACTAGTTACCCTATTCTTTTGATAGATTTTTCGGTCACCAATTCGTTTGGTTATTTTTCTAGAAATCTTCCATTGACTGCTAAATGCGACGTTTATATAGCACTGCACAAGGAACAATATTTAATGTAAGCTAGCACGATAAACAATTAATTTGCATCTCCGGGATTAAAATCGTACATTTAATTACTTGTTTCTAAGACTAAAGTATCACATTTAATCTCAAGTGACTACGTTTTCATTTTGATCCAAAAGGATTGAAAATAAAATTTAATCCCTCTTAAACAAAATGAATCCATGGCAACACACAACTGACAATTAAAATTAACGTAAAATTTAGTTACTTTTACTTAGACATCAAACATATTTCTGGGTTATGGCTACATTTGATTTTATACTTTAGGAGTGAAGTACCTTTAAATCCCTCAAGAGGTTATTTCTCTCTCGGGATTATACGAGGAACTTTAGTCACTTGGTATATAATATACTATTTTAATCTTCCGGGACTAAACACCGCATTTAGTCACTTGCTTCCATGACTAAAACGACACCTTTAATCCCAAGACTTTAAAATTTTACTTTAATCCCAAGGGAGATAAAGCAAATTTAATCTTGCATAAATAAAGCAAATCCATAGCAACAACAAAAACTGACCAATTTAGCATATTGCTGAAAACGTTACTATAGCGCTTCACAAATAAAATTTAGGTAGTATTTGGCGTGAAGTATACATTGATAATTTGAATGAACTGTCAATACCCAATTCATGTAATTTTACGTTTCCCTTTTGATTTCAAATTCCTCAAAAGTGCAAAACATAATGCATATACCTCACGATTAAAGTGCCTTTTATTCCCTCGACAGCCTGTTTCTCTCGCTGTCTCTCAAAAAATAAACTTCCTCTATCGAGATTGAAAGAGGTATTTTAGTCCATTGACATATGATATACGAGAGTTGCCTCTTATGTTGTTACAAATGACCACTAGATGTCGCTAGTGTAATAAGTTATTGCCATATTCGTAAAATTTGACATTTTATATTGTAAAATCCGTG
>JAHWXV010765449.1:0-11453 GCA_024586415.1 Phrixothrix hirtus | reverse complement strand
AGTTATTTTGTATACTATCTGTAACTCTAGTTTGTATGTGTACGTGTGACAGTAGTACTAAAAACCGCGATCAAAACATATACTAACTCTTGGGGTCTTGATAAAATAGGAACCCCGAAATAAGTTAACAAAAGGCCCAGGGTACTGCTCTATCTATTCCGAGAACAGTTCCATATTTTAAGTGGCCATTTTTTCTTATATCTCGACTTCCTTTAAGCGCGTTGAACGGTACTGGTGTATTTTATCGGCAACCCACCCTCCTCCAAAGAGCTAACAGCCATCAGTGCTGTTGTTGTGGCGTAAAGCCAAAAGCACACGTGACACGCGCAATCCACGTTTTTACCTCCCTTCACTCGTCTGCTAGAACAAACTTTGCTATTCTTCCACGCGCACTTATGGGCATCGCTCGCGTCTTCTCAGATCGACGCGATGTTTGCAATTATTTCACATCGCTTATATAAAGGCCACGCGTACTTCGCCAAGGGATTTATTAGACCGATCACTATCACCGAAAATGCCAAACAAAACCGACTATTTAAACATTCCAATCGAACTGTCAAAAGTCTAAAAATAAATTATCTATCTTTATAATTTTTTTTGTTCCCCCTCAAAAAAACTACCGTTTCCATGACGTAATACCATCTTTTTTTCCAAAAGAACTCTGACTGCTCTGATCATGCAAACTGAAGATTCTAACCCTGACAAGGTTACCACCAAGTATTCCTTGTACACAGCCCTTCATACATTGGTAAATCGTTATCACAGATATATTGCCATTATGTTACGTTTAGAAATCCTTTTTCGTAATTCTAACATATCCCCATATACTGGCCCCGATTGGTGTAACGATTAGCATGTTTGCCTCTACACCCAATAGACGTGGGTTCACACCCGATCAAGATCGGTAAATTTTTCAACGAAGAAAAATGTAAAAAACATGCCTTCTTCTCGTATAAGGAGGTGAAATCGTAGATACCGTGTCAATGTGACGTTTGGCACGTTAAAAATCCCTCCTAGCGGCGTAACTCCTCCAGATTCGGCAAAATTCTAGTAGGCATGGCGAAATGACTATACAGTTCTAGTCCAAGAGGGTCAAGGGAATTTCCGCACCCCGACGTCTCAGGCACAAAACAAACAAACAAATTTCAACTTATTATTGATATAAATTGACAATTCCTATCAAATATGCATTGTTTATTCTATTGGCATCTTATTACCTTTAATTTGGAGTAACAATTGATTTATTTGTTTAAACATCTGCTGGTACATAGTTACAATGTTTGAAACATTTTTTGATACATTTTAAATATAACTATTTGATTATAGTACGTGTACGAAAGCCTTAGTACACGTAAATATATAAAAAATTTAATCTAGTTCGGAAAAATGTTGCAAATTGTAATACTCCTTACTTGTTGGTAATTAAAAGAAGTTAGGTTTCAATTGTAGCACTAATTACACTTGAAACCAAATATAACTTGATATTATATTGGGAGGCAACGCTAATAAAAAAAGTACATCTACTGTGGACGAAGACAGATGCAGTGTATAATCTCACGTTCGTTTTTAAAATGTTAACTGGTAAGGCTCTCTGGTTGCTTAAATCTCAGGTGGAGTCATACATAAAATAATCAGACTACAAAAACAATGTCTAGGACAATTTTTTTCTTAAATAATTAGTATGGGTAATTAAGAGTAGTTTGCAGGCTGATATTCGAGGATAGTTATTAATAATAGGTTACCAATTGTTATGCGAAGTTATTCTAACTTGTATCAAAAATTAAGAAACCCGATAACAATTTAATTATCACAGTATTTAAATGGTACAGTAATTGCAATTAAATTAATGTTGAAGTTATTGATTAGAGCGACATAATAATAAAATATAAATGTTACCCGAATAGATACAAAGCAAACAAACCGAAGCCTGCATCGTCTAGAATTCGATGTATTCGATGCAGTAATTACTCTTCAGATTTAGATCCGTTATAGAGGGAAATGAAATACATATGGAATTCTTCTCTGTTGAATTCGAATTCCCTAGAAAAAAAATTGAACAGGTAATCTATTCAGATGTAATTAATTAAGAAGCATCGCTTCTGTCCCATGTCAAAACCAAAGCTTTCATACAGACAGGTCAATTACTGTAATACGAGGTGTGTCTAATAAATCGGTATTCAACGCTTGAAACAAGGTCAGGCGCATGGGTAGGAATGCATGGTCATGCTAGACGTTCTCTCTCCGGGATCGCACAAGGTTACTCGTATCGTAGTGCTGCAGTCATTTCAATAGTTCCAAGCAGTGTGCGTCCAAAAGCCGTGGAGCAATGGCACAAGATTAAGTTCTGCTTCAAATTGGGTAAAACGGCGACGGAAACCCATGAAATGTTGGTGTAAGTTTACGGGCAGGATGCTGTGAGTAGAAAATTTGTGTACGAATGGTAGCACGCTTTCGTGCTGGCAAGGAATCGGTGGAGGACGAACTGCGTTCGGGCCGCCCATCCACAAGCACAACAATTGAAAACAACGAACATGTGCGAGTGTTACTAGCAAAAGATCAGCGATTGACTTTGCGATTATAGCAGCAGAAGTGGGATTGACCAAAGACTCAGTGGGAGCCATCATCCATGAAGATTTGCGTAAGCGCAAAATTTGTACACGATTTGTGCCGTACATCCTAACAGACGAGCAAATAACAAGACATTTTGAAACCAGTGGCGATTTCATCGTCATGTGTGACCGGGATCCGTCCTTTTTGGGTTCTATTGTCACAGGTGATGAGTCTTGGTGTTACCAGTACGAGCTCGAAACGAAAAGACAATCAATGGAAGGGCAATCACCTTCTTCCCCGCGACAAACAAAGAGCCGCATGCAAAAATTCAAGGTGAAGATCATGTTGATCGCATTTTTCGACAAAGAGGGAATCATCCATACGGAATTCGTCCCTGCTGACCAAACAGTGAATACTATATTCTACTTGGAGGTTCTGAAACGTTTATTGCAGAGCATCCGGCGCGTTAGGCCACAAATGATTCAAACCGGAAAGTGGATGTTACTGCACGACAATGCACCATCGAATACGAGCATCATTGTACGCCAATTTTTGTCTCAGCGTGGCGTGACGGTTTTAGAACATCCGCCCTGCTCTCCAGATCTTGCTCCTGCTGACTTTTTTTTGTTCTCTCGTCTCAAGGGGACCTTAAAGGGATCACGGTTTGCGGACGTCAAGAAGATTCAATAACGTGTGACAACACTTCTGAAAGCGATTCCAAAACAAGAGTTTTCACTGAATTTACCAAACTCGCCTAGTATATAAGAAAAAGATAGAAGTGTTAGAGTGAGTGAAACTCACAATGTTGCAATAAATTCAATACCATTACTGAATAAACACTACAATCAGTGGAAGGGGGTTCAAGAACGTGTAACAGCACTTCTGAAAGCGATTCCAAAACAAGAGTTTTCCGACAGCTTCCAGAAGCTATACGAACGTTGTCAAAAGTGTGTTGTGTCTGGTGGCGACTACTTCGAAGGTCAATAAGGATATTTCCAATGTGCATTCTGTTTTTGTGTTTTTATTATACCATTCACCGAATTTATTAGACACACCTCGTATATAAGAAAAAGATAAAAGTGGTAGAGTGAGTGAGACTCTCGATGTTGCAAAAAATTTAATACAATTACTAAATAAACACTGTAATCAGTGGCAAATGCTACTTAATAATAGGTAAACTTAAGGTGATTCTGATAATTTTAAATTAAAGATGTTTAAATTTCGAAGTCGAAAGTAAATTTAATAAAACATAATAACAATTTTGGAAAAAACCCTCCCTATCGTAATAAATTAGTCTCCAAAATATATTTGGGGGTTACATGGCAAGCAAGCCAGATCAGCGGTCTCATGATCTATGATAAATTCTGTTCCCAGATTCATTATAAATTTCTCCTTGTAAATAATTTCACACCGTAACAATTAAAGACAAAGTCTATTCAAAATATTAAATAGAGCTAACGGTGGAACTATAGGTTATAATCAAGATCGCTGTCAACTACCAAGGTTGAGCATTTCAAACCGAACAGAATAAAATTAAAATAAAGAAACTCACCTGGGAGCGTTTGAATTCAAGTTTTTAATTATATAACAATCTGACCTGTTCCAATGCTCGCCTTGACCAAGCTTGCGCTCCAGAGATTTCCTGTTATCGATACCTATAAAAAAATGAACTAATTTTGTCCATTGTTTTCTAAAACAATATGCCTAAAAAACAATGGTATTGGTGTTTCGATCGTTTAGTTACTGATTCCGTGCCAAAAATACGATGCAATTTCTTCTAAATAAATTTATACTAATAATAAAACGCAGTACATGGTATAGATCTAAGGTGTGATGTATCACGGATCATAATGTGCGCCTAGCCTTAGTATTTAAGTGTGTTACTTATTAAAGAACAAATAAATTCCATAAATTTTCTATCTAATCAAATCATTTTTAGGAATATTCTAGTATATAAGATTCTTGGGATAATAAAATATTGTAATATGAAATGTGGAAATTGGAATTTGCTTGTCAATAACATTAGTAGTAGTAATTACACTGTAAACAATTTTTACAGCCATTATTTTTTAGTTGAAGGAACAGAAATTCTTTTTATTTCATTTGATCGAAGAATTACTACAGAATTTAATGGAAGACGTCCTGGAAAAGCTTCTATAAATATAGATTGGATATAGTTTAAAAAATTCAATAAACTGTTTTGGTCTATAATAAGAATAATCAATCAAGTTCTTGATAAAATTGTTGTAGGTCCCACTAATTCTGTTTCAAAAATTACTAAAGCAGCCCATTCGGTACAAAGGGTATTTACAGTAAATTCCTTCTTTCCACGCCAACTTCATATAAGTCGACAACTTGTAAAGGACTTGGTATAAAATGAGTAGTTTAGATTAAATGTATTAGAAAAGAGATGTTTAAATTAATGCAACTGAAATGGAAGACCTTCTCGTAAGGCCTTTCGTTTAGGTTAGCTGAGACCCTTTGTGGATGATTATATCGTGAGTTCATTACAGTATGAGTTTTTAAAACAACTTATGAATCCTACAGTCTTATTTAATAATGAGGCAGTAGAATTTGTATCAATAAAAATTCAGATCTTAAACACCTTTAATAGGCAAATACGGGAGCATTCGAGTTTACATTTATTATATTGTTGTTAATTTGTCCGACCTTGTACTTATTTTAAGATAGAAAATAATAACAATAGATAACAAATTTAATAAAACTTCTCTTTCACAAGTAGTTGACTAAGCTACTAAAGGATTTATTTTATTCGGCAAATAACATAAGAAAGTATCCCTAGGTATATACCCTTATGTCTTACTATTCCTCTAATGGTTTCTTCTTGATCGTTGGCCTCCTTCCTACGAATCCATAAATTAATACGCGGTCGATGGCTGGCTGTAACGCAAGAATTCTGACTCTACCAACTAATAAATTCATGTAAAAGTCTTAAAATACTTTTTTCTTAATTATTCAATTGCTTATAAAGCTAGAGATTTCTCCCACGTCAATACGGGGACATTATAATTTTAATTAACAAGATTGCAGATGAATTATAAAAGAGAACATAAATAATAGACTTAATTATCCGTTTCTTCGGTTAATTATTTGATGCAATTCCTGTTGGCGCAATGAGCAGATGCCAATTTATGAGTCGACATAACCTTAATACGCTCTCTTTCGGCGAGGTACCCGCCTTAGAACTTCTTCGTAGTCTTATTTTTCACGGTTTGGTTCTTTAAAAATCAGAATATTTAGGAACGTTCTCCAGAAATTAAGCGAGGAATGAATTGCACAAGATTGCAGATGAATTATAAAAGAGAATATAAATAATAGATTTAATTATCCGTTTCTTCGGTTAATTATTTGATGCAATTTCTGAGTCGACATAACCTTAATACGCTCTCTTTCTGCGAGGTACCCGCCTTATAACTTCTTCGTAATCTTATTTTTCACTGTTTGGTTCTTTAAAAATCAGAATATTTAGGAACATTCTCCAGAAATTAAGCGAGGAATGAATTACACCCTCAAATTATTTTAAATTAGCATTATTCTAAATTTTAAAATGGCAAACAAACTTCATGCTTCTCAAAAATTAACATTATAATTTATTAGAAGTATTTTAAGTTATTTGCATTAATTCTTACAAGTTTTCGAAAAGCAGGTTTCATACGATGTTTATCGTTTTAAAACTCAGTGCAAGAGACAAAAGTCAGTAACGTCTGCCCGCATATCTCTCGATTTCCGAACAACCTGCAAGCTAGCTCTTTTAAATAATCGAATTATTTATACAATATTTTGAAGCGAATTAAGAAATAAAAGTTTGTTTTTGCTATTGAAATCAGTTCGCAACCTAGATGCATTATTCGTAATCCAACAAAAACAGAACGTTACAAACTGGACAAAAAACGATTATGATACAAGGGTTCTATTCTGCCCAGATATATGAAAACAATTCAAAATTGTTAAAAAACGCAGTTTTGTCAGTTGTCAATCAACATTTTCTTCAAATATAAAACTACTTGACTTTTCCACTGGAATTATTTGAAAGCTAAAGTACGCGAAGGATATGCAAAACATTTAAAAATGTTTGTCAAGCTGGACTTTCTTATTGTTCTTATTGCAATTTTGAATATTTAAACTAGTTTTGTTGTTGTAATATTAATAACATAATTTAGTTTTAACGCAATCTCATTAGCATATGAACCAAAATTTAAATTATTTTTGCAGCAAACATGGCATTATTTTCACTTTTAAAGCGATATATCACAAAGTGGGAATATCACTTGAGATTTCAGAGTTCACCTAACCAGCGATAAACCAAAAAAGCATTTAAACAATTTTTTAATTCCCCCCTTTCTATTTAAATTACATGTTTCTACTGAAAAACTAGTTGCTTTGGGTCGAAGACCCTAAAATTGAAGCACTCTATAATGCGGCGCGCGTAGCTTATGCCACAACTTACGTACCCAAATAATGCATGCTATTTGATTAGTATCAGTTATTACATCAATAATGTGTCATTTTCTATACTGAATACTATAATCAAGCGTACAATCTGTAGTATATTATATGCCAAGGGACTAAAGCGCCGCTTTTAATCCTGAGAGAGAAAATCTCTCGAGGGATTAAAAATTATTTTAGTCCTGAATAGCATATATTATTTTTTGTACTTTCGAATAATTTGAAATCAAAACGACCGAATAAAGTAAAATTGAATCATTTTGACGTTGACAGATCATTCGATTTATCAATTTACGCTTTACGGCAAATGGTATTTAAATTCTATTTACAAACCACTTTAGTAACGCTTTCAAAAATATGTAATTTTAATTGGTTAATTTTAGTTGCTGCCATGGATTTACTTTGCTAATCCAGGATTTAAAGCACTTTAATTCTCTTGGGACTAAAGTAAAATTTTAATCGCTTGAGATTAAGAGTGACGCTTTAGTTATGGAAACAAGTAACTAATTGTGACATTTTAGTTTCAGATGTGCAAAAAATCATTTTCTAACATTTACCCGTTGCCATGCTAAACCGTGCGATAATAATATCATCACTTAGCTTGGGAACCCGTGACGTTATGGATAACAGACATTTATCAAGAAGCGCGTGAAAAAATTTGACATGCACTTCTAATGTGACGCCATTGTTGGTTCCATTCTAATATTGAAAATTTGTTATTAGTTGTAAAAGAGTACCATATGGATCTCACTGGATATATTCATTCGTCAGCACCTCGCTACGCGTCGTGCCGAATCTTCACACTCATCTAAAAATAAACTTAACTCCATGCTCCTTGCATAATATACTATTATGCAAGAATTGAATCGCCTATAAAAATGTATGTGTTAGAACGTTTTGAACTTCTCTAAAATCATAAGCAAGTTAAATTAAAATTGCCATGTAAAGTCTTTCAAATACTTTAGTCCCTAAATAATAATAAACACACTTTTAAATTTATTTATTTCTAAACAAGATTGTCTCTTAAATATTTTATTACATTAAATAAATTATATCGTAAAACTTTTATAATACATATGATTTTATTAACTAATTAAATACTAACATTCATTTCCGAAAATAGCGTGTTATAAATGCATAATTTTTCTACTGGTAATTCATGCATTCTCTTGTGCTAAACCATCATCCTGTCTACACGAGCACTGGATTATTTTTGTTTTGTTTGCTGGGGTCGTTATTATTATCTCTGTCACTATACGGTTCAGCAATAACATCAGGAAATCCATATCCTCCACCGCCTGGTGTATGTAACTTGAAAATATCCTAAAAGGAATTTAAATTGTATGCATATTTAAATTCAAGGTTTTAAATTTTAAAAACTGTTTTGATTCGATTGAACCATCAAAATTCTATTGAGCAAACAAATGTACTCCTTAGTAAAGCATCTCCTAGTAAAGGCTACGAATTAAGAAGCGCAATGGATAAATATTATATACAAATATGAAAGGTAAGTTAAAGCTAGTGCTCAAGCTTGTGCTCATAGAATAAAAATTATGCTTGTGTTTCTCTTTTATTATTTATTACAGCTTCTCTCATGGGCTTTAAAAACCTATAGTCTATTTAGAAACCAAAAACAGTTATAAAATATTATTTGCATAAAAGTGGAATTTAACTGAAACTAGTTCAGTGACACTGTCATGTCATGATTTATTACTTTATTTCGTTTTCAAACAACTATAGGTGCAATTTTTCAACGGCTAGAACTACAGAATAAAATCAAATGTAATTTCCTTCAGAAGCACAGGCTTGTTGAACTTGTGATTGTTAAACCTTCTCCTTACACGTAAAGCTCAGTTACGTTCTTTAAACAATATTTTTCATATATCTAGAAAGTATAATTGTAGCTACGTTAAATGAGATTATTTCGACTGCTCAAAATTAAATCAAAACATGAGGGTGAGTCATTTATAAATCAAGCATACGTCATGGTAGCGGTGATTCTAACAAATTTTATCCCACGGGAAGAAAACTAGCACACATTTCATGAGCTGAACACCACTGATAGCAGGACACTCGCGTTTCAGTTGTCAAAAAGAAGCACAGAGAAGCAGGTAACTATTGTGCATTTTCTACAACATTTAAATGCGGATTAAATTAGAGTATGGTTCTTAGAGGACCACACTACCCTTATGACAATGACCATCCATATAACCACGAAATTTTTACGACGCATTGCATTAGTTGTTTCAAAATACCGACATGTCAATGTTTACAGCATCGCAACACGAATGCCTCTTAGTCGCGATTCCATCCATTACATACACCATGATCAATAGATTGCAGCAGTAGACCAACCAGTGAAAACATACTACTCTCCGCCGTGAAAGAAGTTCAAGGTTATATTAACGGTGTGGTTATAGCAGTTTACGATACAAGATCGGTAAGTGCTTTATAACAGGTCGAGAAAAAGTTAAAAAAACGAGACCCCAAGGGTCGGGCTTTGCTAATTTTCGAGACCTATTGTACTAAGACACTTAACGATCCTATGTACACTAGTTTTTGCGCTAAAAACAACTATCGCCTAATTACAATTTGACATCAAAACTTTACTCCGTTTCATAACAGTAGTAGTACAGGTCGGAAGCGTAAAATAAAATAAACCTTACTGTACAACATTTGTACATTTGTACTGTACAGCGAACGTTTTCGTTCTTAACTAATGAATAAAAACATCTTCAGACTTATGATTGCATTATATTATTTCAGCTAAATCTAATTAAACGAATTAACATTAAGCTGGTATTTATGGTTTAGTTAATTTTATTTTATTTGCTTGTGGGTTCGTTTTTCATTCTTTTTTTTAAAAACGCTTTTTTATTAAATGTTAGTAAATTTGTAATTTTAAATTATAATATAACTTCAAAACATTCTGATAAATAAAATAATTAAAAAGATAAATAAGTTTATAACAATCAATGAATAAAGTGTGGGACAAAACAAGTTAAAACAAGGTTGTTTAAATTAATTGTGAACTTTTAAAGATGAAAGTTCGTATTAAAATCGTATTTTTGTTATCTTTAGTTTTGAAATTTAATATGAGGATGTAAAAAAGTACACGTGTGCGATAAAGTGCGAATTTAAACGAAGGTTTGAACATCCTTAAGAATAGGTGATAAAATATTAAACTACTATAGTTCAGATTGAGCGTTGGTTTGTGAAGTTTTTGTATTTTATAAAATTGATAGGTACCTTTTTCTAAGTATAGGTGTAGTCTTTTATAAGTTTATAATTTGTGTAAATATGCTTGTATTTGTGCTGATTTATCGAAGTTATAATTTTTGGAAATGTTGAGTATAATGAAATTGCAACTGGGTTAGTTTCTAACAGGTGTTTGAAAAAGACAAAAACGAAAACAATTACTTCTTTGAGTCTTGTTCTTGATGTTCACGGAATCTGAATATTAATTGTCTATTGATGACACCCACATATTGTATACGAAAGTGTTTCTGTAGAGAGCTATGACATTCTAAAAAATAAATTCCATTGTTGTTGAGGATTTTGTGTTTCCTATATTAATATTTAGTGTATTTTTTAGGTAAAGTCGAGAGTCAAAGAGATTATAAAGTTGTTTTTTTCAATAATGGAAGCAATTTTGTATGAAAGGGATGATTTGTTTGCGTATTCAATATTTTGTTGTTGTAGTAAGTGCAGTTAATTAATACATAATGTTTAATTTAAATTTTGTTGTAATCAGAAATGGAATATTATTATCATAAACTATTTCGATCAACATGGGCCAGTCCTTTTGGGCTTCATAGAGAAGACCAACTGTAAATACCAAGCGCTATATCGAAAAGTTTAAGAAATCACGGCGGGCAATAGAGGCAGAATGTAATTGATTACATTTGCTTCATGACAATGCTCAACCACACAATTTCAATATTGTCCGCGCCACACTGTACAAATTTAGGTCACTAGTGCTTACACGCTCCTCTATAACCATAAATATCCCCATCTGATTTTCACATAGGAGCTCGGGGAGTTGAAACGCATCCTCAAAGACCAGGGATTCATAACGGGCAATGACCTAAAAACTTCTTTCGCAGATATTCTTCGCCTGATTTTTCAGTGGGATATAAGTATCTCTACTGATTCGATGACTGGGGCACCGAAGGCTTTGCCTTCAGAGATGTGACAGCAGCAGTTTTTCTGGACGTCGCCAAGGCGTTCGATAAAGTTTGTCACCAGGGATTGCTGTACAAGATGCTGGAAGCAAACTTTCCTCGGAAGCTCGTTCAGCTGATTGCATCCTATCTTAATGATAGGTCGTTTAGACTCAAGCTGGAGGGGCGTCGCTCGCGACCGAGGAACGTAGAGGCGGGGGTGCCGCAAGGTTCTCTCCTCTCGCCGTTGCTTTATAGCATCTTCTGCAGTGA